>CM076573.1:225316172-225565492 GCA_034641835.2 Pinus albicaulis
GGGTATCCGTGTATATACGCAATTCTGTATCAGGAAAGTAGCGTATGGGTTTTAGAAGAAAGAAAAAGTGAAAGTTTTGAATATGCAGTAAATGCTGATACACCCCCCCTCTCGGTATTTTTCCCAACATGGATATACGAAGAATCCTCTCGAGCTTGACACCAAATTTCTTAAGCATTTCTGGTACAGTTTACAAAATTCTGCCACTCAGCAAGGGAATAAAGAATCATTACAGGTAAAGCATGATCATCTCAATTCAAAGAACACTAACAGGAATATCTCTCAAAGAAACACCAATCAACAGGTAAATTCAAGTAGAATATTTCATGATCGCAGAAATTTCTTCTTCAACGGACAATGTTTCTCATGTCACAATTTTGGTCATAAAGCTGTTCAATGTGTTGCATATAAAACCATCATGACTAGAGAAGCAAGAAAGAAAAGGATTGAATTTGAGAATAATTGTTTCGGGGGAAATCACCCTAGAGGTTTTTTGGGTTTAAACCTCCACGGAGCAAGGCATGCTACTCAAGAAGGACTCACACAACCATACTTGTTCATGAAAAACTAAATAGAGCAGATCGAGGAAGTTACCTGTAGGTCCTACGGTTGAAGCAGATCCCGCGGGGTCCAAACCCCCAGCAACCCTTCTTCCTTCTTAACCTGAAAGACAAGAAGAAACAAGCACGAAGAACTGGTTGTACAGCATATATCTACTCTAAATGTTAGTGAAATCCACGTGAAACATTAGATAAACCATAATAAATGCTTAAATAACAATATTCTCATATATGCAAGCGGACACTAACACGTATATTTCGGGAACAAGATGGTTCTTCTGTATTATAAATAGCATGTACAGAAATAACGAGTGGAGAGATCACCTGAATCCTTCCATGATCTTCGAGCAGACCGTCGTCCGGATCTGTCCCACCCTTGCCTCGCTAAGATTCCTTCCGAACTGGTGCATACGAGATGACATATAAAGAGATGAGCATCTCCAGGAAACAAGGGTTTCCTGTAATGAACTGGGAAGTGCATGAGGCACATGAATTCAGACTTGGATAGGGAATACCAACAGAGTATAATATCAATAATTTCTCTCTCTCCCTTAGGCCATGCACATGAGGGGCTTTTATACTCCCTCGAAGTAGTTTCAACAGTTGGAAACAGTTGGCCACGTGCTGGGGTGGTTGAACTACTAGAGTAACCATCAACCCAGCCCGAAAATAGGGATTTATTATATATATTTTAATGATTTTAATGGCATACGCGGGAAAGTACATGTGGATGTTGGAAATATTGTCATTGATGGCAAAGGAGCGTGACGGAAGCAAAGAGAGCGTATTTCGAAGCAAAGGAGGCGGGACTCGAGCAAAGGAGCGGCGCTTGAAAAGAGCGGCCAAAGACGAAATGAAGGCGGTGCAACAAATATGTCGTGGGAATACCGTTATCTCGGCAATAGAGGCAGAGGCGGACGACGGGAGCGGCGAGAGCGGGCGGCGAGAAGCGAGCCGTTATAAAATTCCGAGAATCGCACTCTCCAACCGGCGCAACAAAGGCAGAGGATAGAGTGAGACGAGAGCGGAAGAGAGTTGTTATAAAATTAGGAATCGCACACTCCAATCGGCATTATACATAACACAAATATTCTGGGAATTGCACAGAACCGTATTCCGGGAATCGCTTAACCCCAAGCGGCAAGGCACATAAATTCCGGGAATCGCCTACCCCGATGGAGGATACATATATATATATATATATTCATCACCTTACATATATGTGCAGCGCATCATATAAACAAAGGTCAAAGCATAAATATATACAAAAGGAGCGCTTTATTATAAGTTTCATATTATTAATCCCGAAAACAAAAGAACCAAAGGTCCAAGGCATATATATTATGGAGCGCATAAAACAAAGTTTTATAAGGTGGGACCCCTCCCCAATCGGATCGGAAATGTGAAGAGTCCAAAGGTGGAAGCGCATTGCAATTACCGATTGGCGATTTCCGATTGAATCGCAATCGGAGCACATTGGAGCTGCAATAGTTGAGTGATATCAATTCAGGCGATTGGCGATTTCCGATTGAATCACAATCGAAGCACATTGGAGCTACAATAGTTGAGTGATATCAATTCAGGCGATTGGCGATTTCCGATTGAATCGAAATCGGAGCACATTGGAGCTGCAATAGTTGAGTGATATCAATTCAGGTGATTGGCGATATCCGATTGAATCGGATCGGACTGTGGAACAATTAACCGGTTTGGCATTCAAACATTGCGATTTGCGATCGCCGATTTGCATCGCATCGGAGCAGGTATTAAAAGGTATATATATATATATATATCTATATATATATATATATATATATATATACATATATATATTATGGCATTGTGTTGATTGCCGATTGTGATGATTGGAATCATATCGAATCGGAATCGGAGCAGGAGCGATAAATAGCATTCGGAGAAGACTCATTGCATCGGGAAGTGTGTTAAGTGGGCCCAAAAGGAGTTCTTATATGTTTAATATGTCTTCACTATATTACGCTGAGAATTGACTTAAAAAGGAAGTGTGTATGTATGCCGAGAGTTGAAATTACTTATTTGTATATATGAAAGGGCGTTGTTATATGTATATATATAACATTGTTGCGGTGGTATTAAACTATGCCGCGTGGTCTGTAGACCCACGGGCCTCAGCTTAACGGGAGGGCGATTATTAATATACGACTGTGATATATGCCCGTTCCGCTTGCGGAATGTTCCACAACAACAAGACACTCGTGGCATGAAAAGCGTTGGAATATGGCCTAGAATTACAGTCAACAGATTCATTTATATATAAAGCGCTGATATAAAAATGAAAAATGCAGTTACACAAATACAGAAGTTACGCAGCAGCCATAAACAGAAAGGCATACAGAGAAGAGAAAGGGACAAAGACACAGTCAGAGAAAAGACAAATGCGCAGCAAGACAAGAGACAAAACGAATGAGCTGGAGTTCTCATTTAAATTTGAATGTAAATGTTTTATTTAAATTTATATTGTTGTGATGCATTGGCAAGTCTCCGGAAGAGAGAAAATATCCCACTGTAATATTAAAATAAGCACCTATAGTTACATTTTTCTGAGTGAGCTGAAAAGAGATGAGAAGGCAGAAGGCAAAGAGACATGGCTGTCCATTTCGAATTCCCAGTGGAATACAAACAATCATGAAACTATTTTTGTATAAAACAGGGTAATATCCAAGGGGAGAGAGTTGATGGAAAAGGAGTGAGAGAAGAAGAGAGTATGCAGCAGAATTAAAGAGAGTTGAAGAAAATAAGCAAGCTGCAAGAAGAATGTGAATAAGGAGGAGCTGAGCAAAGAAGAAGAAGGGGCTGAGAAGAGATGATGCAGGTCTGATATAAGAGTTGATGAACAACAGAGAAGAAGGTACAGAACAGAGCTGATATCCAAGGTAAATCAGCAAGTGTTTTTCTTTTGAAAGAGTAAGGAAGTTGGAGCTTCCCTATCAAGTTGTAGCTTGATAAATGTCAGTTGTAGCTGACTGAGGTTGGAGCCTCCTGTAGGTTGGTGCCTGCAGAAAATTGATGGGAGTTGGAGCTTCCTTGCAAGTTGTAGCTTGCAGAATTGAGGATAGAGCCTCCTGTAGGTTGGTGCCTGCAGAAAACGGTGGTGAGAGGGAGTTGGAGCTTGCCTTTGCATCACAACAATAATAAGATGTGGTTTTCTCCCTTTATGGGTTTCCACTTACATCTGCTGTCTCTATGTGTGCTTCTTATGTGTTGATGTGATTATTTCAATCTGCTTAATTTCTTGCTGCTTTCAACTTAAGTATGGTGTCACAATAAATTAATATTGGCTACAAATAAGATTGTTCACATATTAAAGCTGTAAATAACTATGGTGAAAATTTAAAAGGCTAATGCATGTATTAAACTGATTCACCAACCCCCCCCCCCCCTCGGTTTAATCAAAGATTCAACGGTGGACTCGCGTATACACGCGGAAAAGTCTAGGCATAACCGCGTATGGGGAATTTAACACTGTTTTTTAGTGAATTTTGTCCAAGTCTGTAGGAATGGGTGCCCAAAGCCATAAAAGCAATCATGAATCATATGAAGGTGAGAAATGATGCTATAACGGATGCCCCCTAATATATGAGGTCAGAAGGGGTACATGATGGCCGAAATGTATTATGCACATAGAAAGAACTTCGCAAGGACAAGAGAGGACTTCACCAGATTTCAGCCTGCCAAAAACCAATGAAAGAAAACAGAGAGTCAACTCATGCTGAGGCGGGCATACCCATGCTCGGTCAAAAATACATCATATAGAAAGTACTGAATAGATCCAACATGTATACAAGTATAACTGAACTGAAAGTACACAATGAATCATCTGAGCATGGCCCGGAAGTAAAAGTCTGAATCAATGTCCAAGTATCACATATAGAAAGCTGATCAAGGATGGTGCAACTGGATGTCTGATCAAATAAGTAACTGAATCTCCAAGTACCAAATCATAAGGGGTGGAACAAACGGTACTATCACGCAACTCGGGAGCCCACATATAGGATGATGCTGTACTGAACTGCAACATATAAGAGTGGACGGCATCACTGGCAGAAACTGAATGGACTGTCAAAAGTGAACCAAGAAATGTTGATGCAACCCGAGGTCTTCACCGATCACTATGGCACAATTCTACACAATGGGAATAAATGAGCTGAAGTCGACCATGTGAGAAATCGTTGGATTACCGATCAATGATGTATACCGTTAACCAACGCGAGACAACCCACCAATAATGAAAATGAGTGTCAAGGTGCCCCAGTACAATCTAACAAGTGTGAATGAATGAGTTGAAGTCGAACACTTGAAAGAATCTACCAATCAGGAGGCAATGATGGATCCCCACTGTCGATAGCGAAGAGTCTGCCACTGATGACTGCAAACCCTAAGGTACTGACAAAAAGACTCTAGACCTTATTCCCAGAGCAATGAGTCGGAGTCGATGGGAAAAGATCTGCTGGAAGGAAGGCATTAAGGCATCCTACATCAGTCCAGCGCGAGTGTAACCCGCAGGCCAAGATTTGGAAGGAATCGGACGAAGTAGAGTGATGGAACCAAAACCGAAGTACGTTTCCGACGTGCACAAGATGAAGCTAGCGCATGGAAGAAACCCTATGAACCAACCAATAATGAAGCTGACACAGAGGCGAGAAATCCACCGATAGGGTCAAATGGAAATCAAGGTACTGCACGAATCCCAAGTGTGATAATGTGTGCTGACGTCGAACACAGGGGAAACCACTCAGTCAAAGACCCATAATGATGATCAAATGTTGAGCACAAGGTCACCTATCAATGATGGAAATAGGGCCAGGGTGTGGCTCTAGGTTTGCTCTCAGAGCAATGTGTCGTAGTCGATAAGAGACAAACCCGCCAGCAAGAAGTCAATGGGGACCTTCTCAAACCAGCACGAGCAGAAGACCAAAACATCTGATGTGATAGAACAAGATATTGACAAGACCGGGAAGGCCGACTAAATAATGAGTCAAGAGACACCGCAGAATGGCCGACTTTATTTAGACTTCCCTTGAACAAAAGCATGACTCGTGATGACCATGGGAGTAAAAAGTGACACTGTATAAGTCTGTTATGCAGGAGGCAGAACAAGCTCTCCATATGATTGGAAGAGATAACCAACCGGGGGAGAACTGACAAGTGAAACAAGGTAAAGGCTGAACCTAGGTCAAAACTAAAACCATCCCAAATGAAGGAAATATATATAAGTATATGTGCTTTGCTCAAGGGCGACAAACTGACTCTGTACTGCCATCAAAACAACGAAGATACATCCCGTTCCCGCTCTTTTTTTTATATTTGATTTTTTTGTCTTTTTCATATAATAAGCCTGAAAAAGAATAAAAGAATGTTATGGTACAATGGATAGAACGAGTATCAAAAAATCAGATGCACTAGTTCCTGGGATTGGAACAATCCTATGCTCAATGCAAGGTGGCAGAAACTGGTAAGCGATACTCAGAGGAATGTTCCATCCATGGGTAAAAGGGTGTCAAGTCGCGATAGCTAAGTGCATGCAATGGTTAACTTGTACAAATAGTCAAGGTCAAAATTTGGCTTAAACACTGAGTCCAAATGAAGCCGGCTAAAGGCCAGGATAAACAAGTAGCCAATATGCAATGTAGTAATACAACTTAACGACACCAGGGAGCCTCTAGGGTAAAAGCCAGAAAAAATGATAGTGAGGAAGGAGAAGAATGAAGCTTCAACACATAAGTCATGGCGGGACTAAAGAGGACTCTCGAGCCTACATAAAACGCAGCATGGGCAACAAGTGATAGCGAGGAACTAACTAGGAAGCCCATGTAAAGGAAGGATCTACCACCAAGTCATGATTAAATAATCGGCGAGTGAAATGGGTGTAATAGTCATGACCTGATGGGATCGACCCTATGGCAAGTGATCAGTATGGAGGCTAGTATGCAAGATGCAACGGAAAGTGATTTCCCTAACCTATATGCCAATGAAGATCATATACCTGCTGTGACGAGTCGATAATCATGGATCAAAAACCGGGAAAAATCTCAAATTCGTCAAAATGTACTTGAAAACATACCAAACTGGGCACTTCCAAGCATCCGGGTTATGCAGCTTAAGATAGATCGAAAAAATAAGCATAACAATTTTTTGCGAAAATTTTCAACTTTTTAGGCATAAATAGGCAAATTACCTCATATTTGGTTCATTATTACATTGTTGATTTGGAAAAAAGTGCTCTGGAGCAAAAAACTTCTTTCGTCAAATCAGGAACAACCGACCGTCGAATCGCACCGAATTTGTCAGGTAAGCTCCTCAATCATCCTTGCAAATCATTTTGTCCGTTTATAAATTAAAATTTAGTGATTTTCACCACAGAAACCCTTTCCAAAAAACACCGGTTTGCGCATACACGGGTTGGTAACAGGAAAGTTGCGTATACACGCGACTGTGCATAAAGAAAGCCGCGTATGCGCAGGCCCAAATGAAAAATGCGTGGCTAATGAAGGATTTATTGAATTTTGACAGGATGAAAATCTCATGGAGAGAGCGTGAACACAGTGCAATTGATCAAGAGGTCATGCAAGATCGAGCATCGCAAAATATTCTTCGGAATTGCGGATTGTTCAAATTTTTCAAAATGCCAAATATGAAAAGCAATGTCTGGTTGCTAGAAATGCTCGTCAATTATTGGGAACCGGAAGAGGACTGCTTTATGATAGATCAGATGCCAGTATGCATTGAAGTGGAAGACATATATTTTATCACTGGACTCTCCCGGAGGGGGGAACCAGTAGACTTGCACGGGAAGCCTTTGGGAGGGCTAACCATGGAAGATTACGTCCACGTGTACTGTGTAGAGGGTTCCAAGAAAGTTGGAACTCAGATTGAAATTAAATATTTAAGGGATTTGCACATGAAAATCCTCCTTTTCACCATTGGCAGAGTGGCAGGATCTGCCTCCCTACATTAGGCGTCCAGGACGCAAATGAGCATAGTAGTGGAATGCTTGACTCATGTATATGATTGGTGCACAGCCCTATTACTGAACATGAAGCAACAATTGACCTCAATCCGCCAAGCAAAGACAAAACACTTTGGATACGGTACAATTTTGATGACATTCTTCTTTGAGAAGATACCAGCATTGAGACCCAGAGTTATCTCTACCATCAGCAGCCCGAGAGACCCAAGAATTGCCTGTTGGGCAGACATGATGAAGAGATTAGGGGGAAGTGAAGTTCCCTGGACTACTTGGGATGATGAGTTCTTCCTTTGGTGGGGAGAACAAATCATCTCTGTGGACGACTATCCCTATGCCGGGATGGACTTTCGTGGAGATCCAGATCTTGTTCTTCCACCAGGCACAGCATGGGGCACAGTCGGTAAGTTTGCAAAAAATTTTGACTTACATAATGTTTTTGGATTTTTTCAAATATGTATGAAAAAAGGAAAACAAACATGTTTTTGATTGGATTCATAATGACTGACAATGTAAACATGATCATGAAACAGATATTGGACCAGTTCGACCTGAGGGTTTCCCGCGCCACAAGCGTCGCAGGGGCGAAGCAGATACAGTGGATTCAGACAGGACCCTCCAGGCTGTGCAGAGGAACTTGGAGGGGTTAACCCGCCAAATACCTATGGCTGCCGTGGAAGATCTGTCGGAAGCCATCCAGAGACGGGTGGTAGGAGTGCCCCGAGACTGGGTACGGTTATTCCGCCGAGTTGCCACCGCGATCACGTTCTATAGGAACACGACTTCTGGGCAGGGACCTCAGGAGTAGATAGATGTTATGTATTAGATGACTGTATATTCTTTTTGAGACTGAACATGATCGGGCATAAGCCCAAATTTTGTATGACCTTATGGATCCAAATTTTGTAAAGTTTTTGAACACTCTGATGATATATATACAGCGATGTTTGATGTGATGTGATAAATGTATCAAAATATATGATGTTTTCGATGATTAAATTTTATTGTATGGAATGATTGATATGCCAATCCAGTGCCTGATTAGCTAATGAGTCTGCCAACCAATTGTCAGCTCGAGGAATATGAATGAAAGTTAAAAAATGAAATGATCTTTGTAACAAACGTACCCTCAAGAACAACCGTAATAAAAATGGATCTCGAACCCGATAAGTATTGTTCAGCTGCAACACCACCAGCTGAGAGTCCAAGAAAACTACCAATGAATCAACACCCAAAGATATTGCCTCCGAGAGTAGATAAACAACTGCAGTGTATTCTGCTATATTATTGGAAGCAGGACCAATGCAGACCCCTCTTGATACTAACAGCTGACCGGAAGGATAATGAAGCACCCAAGCCGCGGAAGCTAAGTTCTAGGTGTGTCTACTAGCACCATCGGCGAAACCAAAATGACTCATGACATCTGACACAACCTGCCAAAGCAGATCAAAAACATCACCAACTCATCAAAGATCGAAAATCAACCAGATATGTACAAAGCAAAACTACTATATACAAAAGCAACATGCCAGGCCAAAGCCTAGGCATAATACTTCTTCAAATAGAGCCCATTTCGGGGCTCCGGCAACTCGTTCCCTTCGAAATCAACCAAGGTATACGCTCCTTTCTTAAGGAATTTTTTAACGATATAGGGGCCATACCACATAGATTTAAACTTTCCTGCCCCCAGGGCATCCTTTTCTTGGGCATAGACCAAAACAAGGTCACCTTCCGAAAAGAGCCTAGGCTTGACCGCCTTATCGTACTGAACTTTTACTCGATTTTTATGCGCTTCATTCATCGTGGTGGCATCTCGACGCTGCTCCTTGAGATATTCCAGATGAAGAAGCCGTTCTGCCAGACTGGAAGTGTCAGGAAGAAGCTCAACAGCTAATTTAAGAGAGGGAATCTCGCATTCAATGGGAAATACGGATTCCACCCCATGCACTAACTGAAACGGAGTAAAGCCAGTTGCAGTTTTCACTGACGTCCTGTATGCCCAAAGTGTAGGATATAGCATAATATGCCAGTTGGATCTAGCTTTATCAATTGTCCTTTGAAGAATTGTCTTCAAGGATTTATTCACGGCTTCCACTTGCCCATTGGCTTGAGGATAATACGAAGATGAATGCTCCTGCCGGAAACCCAATTTGAGAGCCAACTCAGCCATCATACTATTCTGAAAATGACTGCCATGATCAGTGACAATCTCTCTAGGAATACCAAAATGAGCGATAACCTGGTTGAAAAGAAAAAGAGTTGCAGTCTCACCATCATTCCCAAAAGTAGGCATAGCCTCGACCCACTTCGTAAAGTAGTCTACTGCTACAATAATGTACTTGTGACCTTTAGCCGAAGGCGGGTGACAAGTAGTATAATCAATACCCCACTTTGTAAAGGGTTCGACAGTAACGACTGGAAAAACGGAGCTGGATGAGTGCGCATTTTTTGAGTATAAACCTGACACGGATGACACTTTTTGACCGATTCAATACAATCTTTGAAAATCGAGGGCCAAAAGTATCTAGCACGCAAAATCTTTTGGGCTGTAGCAAGCCCAGATAAATGACCCCCACAAGCTCCACTGTGAGAATCATTGAGCACAGCCTCAGCTTCTTCGAGAGTTAAGCAGCGTCTTAGGATTGAATCAACCCCTCGATGGTATAAAGCATCACCAATAATCAAATAATTCTTGGCCAAGTGACGCAGCTTACGACGCTCATCTTTCGAAAAAGTAGAGGGAAACTTCGCAGTCTGGAGATACACAATGATATCTCCGTACCAAGGATCCTGTGAAGAGATAAGAAACAAATGTTCATCCGGAAAGGATTCATCATAAATCATCTCTTCCCCACAGGGCAACTCGGAGATCAATTCCGCGAAAACTAATGATTTCTTGGATTTGGCAGACATAAACTCAAGATCAAATTCCTGCAAAATCACAATCCATCTATTGTATTTGCCCCCAATCACTTGCCTACTGAGGACAAACTGAAATGGATTGGCTGCTGCCAAAACATAAGTTTTTCGTAGAATAATGTAATGCCGGAGTCGCTGCACAACATGAACTGCTGCTAAAGCTAACTTTTCTATCGGAGTGTACCGGAGTTCAGGTCCTACCAATCCTCGACTAAGATAGTAAATAACATGCTCTGCAAGAGCATCATCCTCCTGAACCAGAACCATACCAATAGTAGATTTTGCTGCTGCCAGATACAAAAGGAAATCCCTGCTATAATCAGGTGGACTCAATAAAGGAGCAGAGGTCAATGCTTTTTTCAAAGCATCGAACGAGCGTTGAGAAAAGTCATCCCAAAGAAATGGAACTCCCTTCTTCAACAATCTCATAAATCCCTTTGTAACTTTAGCATAATTTACGATAAATCTCCGAAGAAAATTAGACTTTCCTTGTAGACTTTGAAGCTGACGGATAGAGGACGGGGGAGGCAACCGAAGTATTGCCTCAACCTTGAAGGGATCTACCCTAATCCCTTCCTTAGACACAATGAATCCCAATAACCGACCAGATGTAACCGCGAAAACGCACTTGTTCGGATTCAATCTAATCTTATAGAACCGACATCGTTCAAATATTTTCCGGAGGTGAGCAGGATGATCCATCCTCTTTTGAGAATGAGCAACTAAATCATCCAAATACGCCTCAATAATCTTTTTGATGTCGTGGAAGGCATATGACATGGCCCGCTGAAAGGTAGCCCCAACATTTTTAAGACCAAAAGGCATCTTCTTGTATGCAAATGTACCCCAGGGACAAATAAAGGCAGTCTTATGCTGATCTTTAGGACGGATAGTAATTTGATTATATCCGGAGAAACCGTCCATGAAGGAGAAAATCTCATTACCGACACACTCGTCAATGATTTGATCGATAAATGGTGTGGGGTAATTATCTTTAGGACATGCTTTATTTAGGTCTCTGAAATCGATGCAAACTCGAATCGTTCCTTGCTTTTTATCTACAGGAACGGGGTTTGAAACCCATTCATTCAAAGGAACAGGGAAAATGAATCCCGCCTTAAGCAGCTTCTCAACCTCAGCTTTGATAGCTGCTGCCTTCCTAGGATTGACCGGACGAAGTTTTTGCCTCACCGGCTTAGCGTTTTCATAAGTCTTGATCTCATGCTGGACAATAGATGGGTCTATACCAGGCATTTCCTCATAAGACCAAGCGAATACATCCCTATACTCTTTAAAGAGCTCGGTGTAAATTTGAACCTCTTCATGGGAACATTCAGCTCCGATGAAGACATTCTCAATAATATTGGGATCCCTGGAAATGTTCACCGGGATAGTAGGAGAAATCACAGCCATGTTCCCTTCAACATAAACCCGTGTTGGTGCTAAAGGGTTCAGGACTGGGCGAACATGACCAGGAGATTGAGGACTTGGGAAACTAGCTTCAACTTCGCTCAAATCAGGTAAAAAATAAGACCGATGATGCAAGTCATCCCACGGTCTATCTATACCAGTCATGGCTTCCAGGATGGCCTCTTCAGATGGAAGAGTGGTATCAAGGCAATCCTGGGCAGAAGAAGAACTAAGTGTCCAAGTCGGAGCCACATCTCCATCCAACTCTTCCGGAGACATAGGAGCTGGGATGGATCTTGCAGAGTCAACAATAGACTGATAAGCAATCTTAGCTGCAGAAATAGGAAATGCCATTCCACCCACTTGACCTTCCGCTAATTTCGCTGTAGGGGGAGGTAAGGTCCAAGGGTCCGAAAAATAATGAGTTCTGAAGAACTCTCTTCGAAGAGGAGCCTTGGAGGATGAAATTGCATTAATATGAACCGTAGGAGGATGAATATCGAAAGTACCCATCAAGGAAGAATACATTCCAACTCCTAAATTCTCAACAGGCGCCTTAGTATTATCCAACTTTGGAACAGATGAGTCAGTAGACGCATTCGGGTCTACAGGAGGACAGTCCAGTTGATCCACTGTAACGATCCTCCCTTCGTGAGGGAAACATATAATGCGAAATAATGAGGATGCAATTGCATCCATCTCATAAATCCAGTTTCTCCCCAACAGAAGGTTGTAGTCCAAGCTTGCATCCACTACCTCAACCTCTATATTGACAGTTTTTCCCCCAACACAGATGGGCAAAGATGGGACAATACCATGGGGTCTGTGAGAATGACCATCGAACGCAGTCAGAAGAGTGGTAGATGGAACAGCTTTGGGAGATCCAAGTGTCTTCCAGCATGCGAGAGACATCACGCATGTGGAAGCACCCTCATCAACAACCGTCCGAAAGATGTTACACTTCCGGTATGATGATTTAATATGAAAAGCCATGTGATGAGGAAGTCTCTTCTTAAAATTAGTCATATCAAAAGTAATCAGAAGAGAATTTTTTGGATCAATAGCCCCAATGGCAGTGAGCAAAGCACTGTGCTGAGCCGGACAAGACTGGAGTACCTCTAAAGTTGACATAGCACAAGGAATTTGCGCCAGATCTTCCACAATCGAGTAGTTCTGGGCAGCCCTAGCATTTGGATTAATCGTTGATCGCTTAGAAGATGCTTTGGGCATCTGAGGCATAGAATCAACAGTAGGCTTCGTAATGTGAAGCGGCTCAGTAGCATCAGGAACATCCTTAGCTTTTGAAGACTCTTCTCCGCCATAATCACGGGATCTCGTAGCGATATCCGCGTGAGCACTCATCATGAAAATGTTCGATGGAATTTCCCCTTCCTGGGTGCCCCCAGAGGAAGCCCCAGGATTTTGGTTCGCGCCAACAACTAATTTTTGCCCTTGGGGAAAAGGGTTTGTTAACACAACCTGGGAACTAGAAGAACCCTGCTGGGCTAACAAGCGCTGCGCATCTTGAATTTTAGGGCAAAGGTGTGTAAGATGGTCTCCAGCACATAGCTTGCATGGAAACTTCACTTTCCTTTTCTCCTTTGGACCCTCACCAACATGCTCGTTGGTTTTATTTGCATTACCCTTCCCGTTCTTGCCCTTTTTCTTATTATTTTGTCCCTTCTTCTTCCCTTTGGATTGTTGATTTCCTTTGGGATCAAAAGCTTGGACAACATTTATGGACAAAGACTGGGAAGGTGATGACTCAGCAGGCACAACCTGACCAGAAGGAGCAGATTGCAAAGACAACTGCTGCAGTTGAGTAAGCAGGCTGGCTGCACCACTATTGATCGATCCAATCAGTCCGTCACCATGAGGACCGGGCTTAGTTTTAGATAAATCTAATTTGGAGCGAGGAGCATTGGGCAGATACTTATGGAGGACCCCAGACTGAGAATAGATCAACTCAAGCTGCTGGGCCCTAAAAATGGCCTGCTCCTCGGAAAATACCCCGGAGAGGGATACATCTTTCGAAATATCTGACTGCAGGGATTTGAGAAACCATTCCAAAAGGAATTCACCTGGAATATGAGCTTTAATCAGCCTCTTCCTTCTCCTCCATTCCTGAATGTGATCAGAAATGTGGGTTGCGTCATCCTGCTTAAAATTAGCTAGGAGTTCAGTCCCAGCATCATATCGGACAGGCAACTGGAAATGGTTTAGAAATGTAACAACCAGTTCTCCAAATGTAGCAAAACTGCCCCCAGTTAGCTCAATATACCATTTGGCAACGTTTCCAGTTAGGGTGCGTTGAAATAATCTCAACCTAATCGAATCATCGATCAGGGAGTTCGAAGAACACCATAAATGGAAAGTGGTAATGTGGTCAGCCGGATCTTCTCCATTCTTACCTTCAAACTTTGGAATGTCTGAAGGAAGTTTGGTGGGAACCGGAGGCCACCCCGGACTATAACGAATTGGATCATTAGTCAACTTCGACAGATCTGGCAAGTTTAACGTTGCCAGAAAAGGTAAGCGAGGCGGAGCCTGAGGATTCCATCCTTGATGGGATGGATTCCCAACATTCTGAAAAGAATACCTTGGATTTGATGAGGCACCAGGTTGCCAGAAAGGACTCGTAGAAAAAGGAGAAGAACCTCCTCCCAACGCAGAGTTACCAAAGCCCAGACCAGTTCCCCCCGCTGAAGTATGAAATGAAGAGGAAAGCCCCTGATAGGGGTTCCAGGCATTAGAAAGAGGAGAAAAGGTCTGATAAGCACTTGACGAAGGGAAAGAAGTATTCCCTTGGTGACTAGCGTAAAACTGATTCCCTTCCCCCACTGTAGTGAATACAGGGTTCCATCCCGTAAAAGTGGTTGAATTCTGACCTCCAGACCAAGGATTGAAACTCTGGGTCTGAGAAGTAAACGGAAAGGACCCTAAAGAAGGATTGGAACTAGGAACATGCCCAGTTCCAAAGGGGAACCCCTGAAAAGAAGCTGATCCACTAGCCATGGAAGACATGGGTGTAGATCCAGCTACAGCATCGGAAAAGGAAAAATAAGCAATCCCACTAGTGGGTATTCCGAAACAGAAGGGACCAGAATGAGAAGCATGTGCTTGGGTGAAACCAGAGCCAAACACAACAGCACTAGAAGCAATCGAAGATAAAGCAATAGTGCCCCCTCCTTCAACAGAAGCAGGAGTCTGAATGCTTGCAGCACTCACAGCAGAAGCCGCGTTCCCAGTCGTGGCCATCGAAAGGTATGGATAATACGGAAGATCTTCTGGTGTCTCTAACTCAGATCTGATGTATTGAACAACGAACTGATAATCAGAAGGAAGAGAAGATGGACCTGACCCAGGAGGTTCAGGTAATTCCTCAATTTGAAAATCTTCTTCATGAGGAAATAAAACTTGTGAGGTGAGCGGAATGCTCCTCTCGGAACCGACACCAGAATCAGCTATGAAACCTTCAGACCCTTGTGGAGGATCTCTCTCCACTGCGTTAGACATCACAGGGTGGTAACCACCTGCTAAATCACTCCTACGCCTTCTCGAAGAAGGCTCTTGACTCTCGGGAGATAACCCCCGAATTCTCCTCGATCGACGAGGCGCTTGATCAGCCACTTTTATAGATTTTAAATTAGACTCAAAAAAGTGAAAAGCTAGGAAAGCTAGGAGTAAAGAGCACTCACTATAAGAAAAATCCCTGAGATACAATCAAGCAAACATCCTTCAAGTATTCCTGCTCCAGGTGATGAGGACCGGACACCAAAATACAGTAAAGCGAAATATAGGACCTCACGAAAGTAGTCTGGGATAATTACGGCCCAGGCCTACTAGCGAAGGTAACAGAAATAGTTACGCTGACCTCCTAATGACATCCTTTGCCGCCTCAAGCGCCCAAGCTTTGCAAGGGCCCCCCCAGAAGTACTACTGAAAGTGATGCGACATCTGCCTTAGGTACCACGGGTATTCCCCCCCGCAGTCACCTATGTGGAACCTAGGAGTGGAAACTATGGGCACCAATCCATGTTAGAAGCTGGGCGGAACGGTCTTGAGGTTAGATTCAGCTAATCAGAGAAGGGGTATCCCTCTTCTCAGCCTTCACTTCCCCTCGCGCTTGACTCTCTGGAGGAGAGCTTTCCCGGTCCACCTAACGGAGTTGGATTTCGCTCAATTAATCAAATTCTATGTTTTGTTTGAGCAGCCTTGGAAAGTTAACTCTCCACTCACCTAATCCAAGGCCCTACAACCTAGCTAGTTGGTGTATGACACTTAGAAAACTTGCTAGTTGATTTTAAATTATATTTCTTATTTTAATGGGCTGTTATGTTAAGTCAAAGGGATGCGGAAATGAAAATTATGATGTTTTGACGCATAAAGAAATTAATAAAAACCAAACTACATCCAAATGCAGTTATTTTCTTTCGATGAAAAGCAACTTCTACATGGGTTCTACGAGATTAAAAAAAAAAAATTGTATTTTTCTTTTCAGATAGCAAACTCACACTCACAAAAACTATGAAAATGACTAAATGCTTAAGTGCACCTGATGCAAATCACTACAAGCATGCAAATTGTAAGATGCAAAAATCTCCTAAAGCAGAGTGAAATTTCCCAAAAGTCCTTCAGTTTTATCTCTTTTTTGGTTGTCCAGAAAGCTAGTTCCCAAAATCAAAAACTCTTAATATGAAGACAGCAAAAACGCTTAAAAACAAGAGGAAGAAATCAATGACAACTCGTTTCCAAAATCAAGCCAAAATCCAAAGGTAAGAAACCTCAACAAAGCTTCAAAAGATACAAAGAAACAAAAACAAAAATGCAAAAACAAAAGCAAACAACAAAGAAAAATGTTCTTTTAGCTTTTGAGTTTTATAAAAGAGTTCGAAAAGACCAAGTGAAACTATAAAATCCCAAGCCAAACACCACTGAATTTCAAGAAAAAACTTCCAAAATGCTCCAAATCTTATAAGGATAACTAGTAGCAAGATCAATATGAGCAAAAGAAGACAAGAAAACTCAGCCACTCAGCCTAGAAGAATAGTGCAACCTTGTCGCAAAAAAAAACTTCAAAGAACCAAGAAAGACTCTTAAAAAGTTGCAACAAGACCTAGCCAACTGAACTCAAGAAAACCAACCAAGAAATGGGCAAAAATCATAGCGCAAAGCAAAACACAAAGATAGGAAAGAGTAAATGAGCAGGAGCTCTCTGTTCTGATGAAGCAGAACAGCCAAGAATCCCCAAAAAGAGATCTTGGTACTCAAACGAGAAATGCCAGCACAAGAAACAACACTTTGCCAAAAAGACTAGTTTTCAATCAAACAAAAGAGAGAAAAGACCAAAGACCACTTTCTTCACAATCCAGAGGGTACAAAGACACTGCAGGAATAGGTCTCCACAGACAGAAAGGACTAAAAAGCCAAGGAATCCAAAATTTCAAAATCTACCTAGGTATACGCGACCTTACAGTTCAACAACAAGCGTGCATACGTGACTGTGCTAAAGGAAACACACGTATATGCGGCTACCTTTAGACAAACTTGCGTGTATACACGACTGTGTGCAGAAAAAAGCGCATATATAAAGGTAAATAATAAAAAACAAAAAGGATCAAGCCTGGATAAGAAACCAAGACTTTGGTCTGACTGAGAAAGAGTAAACTGGACTGGAAATAAAAGTTAAAACAGTTGGAAACTTATCAAACAGCTGAAACCACCCAACAAGGGAATCACAAGAATGCGATCCCCAGTGGAGTCGCCAGTTCTGTTTTGGGGAAAATCACCCTAGAGGTTTTTTGGGTTTAAACCTCCACAGAGCAGGGCATGCTACTTAAGAAGGACTCACACAACCATACATGTTCATGAAAAACTAAATAGAGTAGATCGAGGAAGTTACCCGTAGGTCCTACGGTTGAATCAGATCCCACGGGGTCCAAACCCCCAGCAACCCTTCTTCCTTCTTAACCTGAAAGACAAGAAGAAACAAGAACGAAGAACTGGTTGTACACCATATCTCTACTCTAAATGTTAGTGAAATCCACGTGAAACATTAGATAAACCATAATAAATGCTTAAATAACAATATTCTCATATATGCAAGTGGACACTAACACGTATATTTAGGGAACAAGATGGTTCTTCTGTATTACAAATAGCATGTACATAAATAACGAGTGGAGAGATCACCTGAATCCTTCCACGATATTCGAGAAGACCGTCGTCCGGATCCGTCCCACCCTTGCCTCGCTAAGATTCCTTCCGAACTGGTGCATACGAGATGACATATAAAGAGCTGAGCATCTCCAGGAAACAAGGGTTTCCTGTAATGAACTGGGAAGTGCAGGAGGCACGGGAATTCACACTTGGATAGGGAATACCAATAGAGTATAATATCAATAATTTCTCTCTCTCCCATAGGCCATGCACATGAGGGGCTTTTATACTCCCTCAAAGTACTTTCAACAGTTGGAAACAGTTGGCCACGTGCTGGGGTGGTTGAACTACCAGAGTAACCATCAACCCAGCCCGAAAATAGGGATTTTTTATATATTTTTTAATTATTTTAATGGCATACGCGGGAAAGTACATGTGGACTCGCGTATACACGTGGAAAAGTCTAGGCATAACCGCGTATGGGGAATTTAACACTGTTTTTTAGTGAATTTTTTCCAAGTCTGTAGGAATGGGTGCCCAAAGCCATAAAAGCAATCATGAATCATATGAAGGTGAGAAATGATGCTATAACAGATGCCCCCTAATATATGAGGTCAGAAGGGGTACATGATGGCCGAAATGTATTATGCACATAGAAAGAACTTTGCAAGGACAAGAGAGGACTTCACCAGATTTCAGCCTGCCAAAAACCAATGAAAGAAACCAGAGAGTCAACACATGCTGAGGCGGGCATACCCATGCTCAGTCCAAAAATACATCATATATATAGAAAGTACTGAATAGATCCAACATGTATACAAGTATAACTGAACTGAAAATACATAGTGAATCATCTGAGCAGGGTCCGGAAAGACAAGTCTGTATCAATGTCCAAGTATCACATATAGAAAGCCGATCAAAGATAGTGCAACTGGATGTCTGATCAAGTAACTGAATCTCCAAGTACCGGATCATAAGAGGCGGATCAAACGGTACAATCACGCAACTCGGGGATCAACATATAAGATGCTGCTGTGCTGAACTGCAACATATAAGGGTGGACAGCAACACTGGCAGAAACTGAGAGAACTGTCAACAGTGAACCGAGAAATGTTGATGCAACCCGAGGTCTTCACCGATCACAACGGCACAATTCTACACACTGGGAATAAATGAGCTGAAGTCGACCATGTGAGAAATCGTTGGATTACCTGGCAATGATGTTTCCCGTTAACCAACGCGAGACAACCCACCGATAATGATAATGAGTGTCAAGGTGCCCCAGTACAATCTGACAAGTGTGAATGAATGAGTTGAAGTCAAACACTTGAAAGAATCTACCAATCAGGAGGCAATGATGAATCCCCACTGTCGATAGCGAAGAGTCTGCCACTGATGACTGCAAACCCTAAGGTACTGACAAAAAGACTCTAGAACTTATTCCCAGAGCAATGAGTTAGAGTCGATGGGAAAAGATCTGCTGGAAGGAAGGCATTAAGGCATCCCACATCAGTCCAGCGCGAGTGTAACCCGCAGGCCAAGATTTGGAAGGAATCGGACGAAGTAGAGTGATGGAACCAAACCGAAGTACGTTTCCAACATGCACAAGATGAAGCTAGCGCACGGAAGAAACCCTCTGAACCAACCAATAATGAAAGCTGACACAGAGGCGAGAAATCCACCGATAGGGTCAAATGGAAATCCAGGTACTGCACGAATCCCAAGTGAGATAATGTGTGCTGACGTCGAACACAGGGGAAACCACTCAGTCAAAGACCCATGATGATGATCAAATGCTGAGCACGAGGTCACCTATCAATGATGGAAATAGGCCCAAGGTGCGGCTCTAGGTTTTCTCTCAGAGCAATGTGTTGTAGTCGATAAGAGACAAACCCGCCGGCAAGAAGTCAATGGGGACCTTCTCAAACCAGCACGAGCAGAAGACCAAAACATCTGATGTGATAGAACATGATACTGACAAGACCGGGAAGGCCGACTGAATAATGAGTCAAGAGACACCGCAGAATGGCCGACTCTAGTTAGACTTCCCTTGAACAAAAGCATGACTCGTGATGACCATGGCAGTAAAAAGTGACACTGTATAAGTCTGTTATGCAGGAGGCAGAACAAACTCTCCATATGATTGGAAGAGATAACCAACCGGGGGAGGACTGACAAGTGAAACAAGGTAAAGGCTTAACCTAGGTCAAAACTAAAACCATCCCAAATGTATGAAATATATATAAGTATATGTGCTTTGTTCAAGGGCGACAAACTGACTCTGTACTGCCATCAAAATAACGAAGATACATCCCGTTCCCGCTCTTTTTGTTATATTTAATTTTTTTGTCTTTTTCATATAATAAGCCTGAAAAGGAATAAAAGAATGCTATGGTACAATGGATAGAACGAGTATCAAAAATCAGATGCACTAGTACCTGGGATTGGAACAATCCTATGCTTAATGCAAGGTGGCGGAAACTGGTAAGCGATACTCAAAGGAATGTTCCATCCATGGGTAAAAGGGTGTCGAGTCGCGATAGCTAAGTGCATGCAATGGTTAATTTGTACAAATAGTCAAGGTCAAAAGTTGGCTTAAACATCGAGTCCAAATGAAGCCGGCTAAAGGCCAGGATAAACAAGTAGCCAATATGCAATGCAGTAATACAACTTAACGACACCAGGGAGCCTCTAGGGTAATAGCCAAAAAAATGATAGTGAGGAAGAAGAAGAATGAAGCTTCAACACATAAGTCATGGCGAGACTAAAGAGGACTCCCGAGCCTACATAAAACGCAGCATGGGCAACAAGTGATAGCGAGGAACTAACTAGGAAGCCCATGGAAAGGAAGGCTCTACTATCAAGTCATGATTAAATAATCGGCGAGTGAAATGGGTGTAATAGTGATGACCTGATGGGATCGACCCTATGGAAAGTGATCAGTATGAAGGCTAGTATGCAATATGCAACGGAAAGTGACTTTCCTAACCTATATGCCAGTGAAGATCATATACCTGCCGTGACGAGTCAGTAATCATGGATCAAAAAACCGGGAAAAATCTTGAATTCATCAAAATGTACCTGAAAACATACCAAACTAGGCACCTCCAAGCATCCGGGTTATGCAGCTTAAGATAGATTGAAAAAATAAGCATAACAAATTTTTGCGAAAATTTTCAACTTTTTAGGCATAAATAGGCAAATTACCTCATATTTGGCTCATTATTACATTGCTGATTTGGAAAAAAGTGCTCTGGAGCAAAAAACGTCTTTCGTCAAATCAGGAACAACCGACCGTTGAATCGCACCGAATTTGTCAGGTAAGCTCCTCAATCATCCTTGCAAATCATTTTGTCCGTTTATAAATTAAAATTTAGTGATTTTCACCACAAAAACCCTTTCCAAAAAACACGGGGTTGTGCATATGCGGGTTGGTAACAGGAAAGTCGCGTATACACGCGACTGTGCATAAAGAAAGCCGCGTATGCGCAGGCCCAAACGAAAAATGCGTGGCTAATGAAGGATTTATTGAATTTTGACAGGATGACAATCTCATGGAGAGAGCATGAACATAGTGCAATTGATCAAGAAGTCATGCAAGATCGAGCGTCGCAAAATATTCTTCGGAATTGCGGATTGTTCAAATTTTTCAAAATGCCAAACATGAAAAGCGATGTCCGGTTGCTAGAAATGCTCGTCAATTACTGGGAACCGGAAGAGGATTGCTTTATGATAGATCACATAATAGTGAAGATACATATTTTATCATCAGACTTCCTAGAGTGGGGGAACAAAAGAGATTTAGAGACTGGAGATTCCTGGGAGGGCTAACCGTGGAATATTATGTCCACTTTAGAGCTCATGAGGCCCAAGAAAGTTGGGACTCAAAGTGCTATCAAAGATTTAAGGGACTTGCACATGAAAATCCTCCTTTTCACCATTGGTAGAGTGGCAGAATCTACCTCCCTACACCAGGCGTCCAGGACACAAATGAGCATAGCAGTGGAATGCTTAACTCATGTATATGATTAGTGCACAGCCCTACTGATGAACATGAAGCAACAATTGACCTCTATCCGCCAAGTAAAGAAAAAACATTTTGGATACGGTACAATTTTGATTACATTCTTCTTCGAGAAGATTCCAGTACTAAGACCCAGAGTGATCTCTACCATCAGCAGCCCGAGAGACCCACACCGCCTGCAGACATATGATAAAGAGATTAGGGAAGGAAGCTCCCTGTGACCACTTGGGATGATGAGTTCTTCCTTTGGTGGGGAGAAAAAATCATCGCTGTGGACGACTATCCCTATGCCGGGATGGACTTTCGTGGAGATCTAGATCTTGTTCTTCCACCAGGCACAACATGGGGCACAGTCGGTAAGTTTGCAAAAGTTTTTTGACTTATATAATTTTTTGGATTTTTTTCAAATATGTATGAAAAAATGAAAAACAAACATGTTTTTGATTGGATTCATAATGACTTGCAAAGTAAACATGATCATGATACAGATATTGGACCAGTTCGACCTGAGGGTTTCCCGCGCCACAAGAGTCGTAGGGGCGAAGAAGATTCAGGGGATTCAGACAGGACCCTCCAGGCTATACAGAGGAACTTGGAGGGGTTAACCCGCCATAGGAACTTGGAGGGGTTAACCTGCCAAATACCTATGGCTACCGTGGAAGATCTGCCGGAAGCCATCCAGAGACGGGTGGTAGGAGTGCCCCGAGACTGGGTACGGTTATTCCGCCGAGTTGCCACCGCGATCATGTTCTATAGGAACACGACTTCTAGGCAGGGACCTCAGGAGTAGATAGATATTATGTATTAGATGACTGATATTTTTTGAGATCAACATGATCGTGGCATAAGCCAATTCTTTGTATGACTCCACGATCCAAATTTTTGTAAAGTTTTGAACACTCTGATGATATATATACAGCGATGTTTGATGTGATGTGATAAATGTATCAAAATGTATGATGTTTTTGATGATTAAATTTTATTATATGGAATGATTAATATGCCAATCCAGTGCCTGATTATCTAATGAGTCTGCTAACCAATTGTCAGCTCGAGGAATATGAATGAAAGTTAAAAATTGAAATGATCTTTGTAACAAACGTACCCTCAAGAAAAACCATAATAAAAATGGATCTCAAACCTGATAAGTATTGTTCAACTGCAACACCACCAGCTAAGAGTCCAAGAAAACTACCAACGAATCAACACCCAAAGATATTTCCTCTGAGAGTAGATAAACAACTGCAGTGTATTCTTCTATATTATTGGAAGCCGGACCAATGCAGACCCCTCTTGATACTAACAACTGACCGGAAGGATAATGAAGCACCCAAGCTGCGGAAGCTAAGTTCCGGGTGTGTCTACTAGCACCATCGGCGAAACCAAAATGGCTCATGACATCCGACAAAACCTGCCAAAGCAGATCAAAAACATCACCAACTCATCAAAGATCGAAAATCAACCAGATATGTACAAAGCAAAACTACTATATACAAAAGCAACATGCCAGGCCAAAGCCTAGGCATAATACTTCTTCAAATAGAGCCCACTTCGAGGCTCTGGCAACTCGTTCCCTTCAAAATCAACTAAGGTATACGCTCATTTCTTAAGAAATTTTTTAACGATAAAGGGGCCATACCACATAGACTTAAACTTCCCTGCCCCCAGGGCATCTTTTTCTTGGGCATAGACCAAGACAAGGTCACCTTCCGAAAAAAATCCTCGGGTTTGACCGCCTTATCGTACCGAACTTTAACTCGCTTTTATAGCTTCATTCATCGTGGCAAAGATCCCGATGTCGTCATCGAGATGTTCCGCATGAAGGAGTTGTTCTTCAAGATTACACTGGGAAGAAGTTCAACAAGCCTAACTTAAGAGAAGGAATCTCGTATTCAATAGAAATACGATTCCACCCCGTGCACTAGTTGAAACGTAGTAAAGCTGCCATGAAGCATCGATGTCCCGTATGCCCAAAGTGTGATATAGCATAATATGCCGCCTGGATCTAGCTTTATCAATTGTCCTTTCAAGAATTGTCTTCAAGGATTTATTCACTTCGCTTCCACTTGCCCATCGTTCGAGGATAATACGGAGATGAATGTTCTACGAAAACCCACTTGAGAGCCAACTCGCCCATCATACTATTCTCGAAATGACTACTACGATCAATGACACACCCTCTAGGAATACCAAAATGAGCGATAACCTCGATCAAAAAGGAAAAGAGTTGCGTCTCCCCACCATCATTCCCAAAAGTAGGCATAGCTCGACCACTTCGTAAAGTAGTTCACTACAATAATGTACTTGTGACCTTTAGTCAAGGCGGTTACAAGTAGTATAATCAATACCCCACTTTGTAAAGGGACCAACAGTAATGTAGACTGGAAAAAGCGGGAAATGATGAGCGCGCATTTTTCTAGTATAAACTTGACACGGATGACACTTTTTGACCGATTCGATACAATCCTTGAAAATCGAGGGCCAAAAGTACCAAAGACGCAAGATTTTTTGGGCTATAGCAAGCCCGCATAAATGAACCCCACAAGCTCCACCGTGGGAATCATTCACCCTGTACCGCCTTCTTCGAGAGTTGCTGCATTGCCTCAAAGATTGAATCAACCTCTCGACGACATATAAAGCATCACCAATAATCAAATAATTCTTGGCCAAGTGACGCAACTTACGACGCTCATCTTCTCGAAAAGTAGAGGAAACTTGCACCGAGAGATACACAATGATATCTCCGTACCAAGGACTGCGTGAAGAGATAAGAAACAAATGTTCATCCTAAAGGATCTGTCATAGATCATCTCCTCCCCCACAAAAAGGGGAACTTTAGGATCAATTCCGTGAAAACTAATGGATTGGACTGGGCAGTATAAATTCAAGATCAAATTCCGTAAAATCACAATCCATCTATTGTATTTGCCCCCAATCACTCGCCTACCGAGGACAAACTCGAAATGTTTTACGTCGCCAAAACATAAGTTTTTCGAAGAATAATGTACGTTCTGAGTCGCCGAGACAACATGAACTCCGTCGCTAAAGCTAACTTTTCTACTCCGAGTGTACCGGAAGTTCAAAGTCCCACCAAGCCTCGACTAAGGTAGCATATAACATGAGCCCGCAAGAGCATCATCCTCTCGAATCCGGTAACCATACCAATGGTAGATTCTCGCCGATGCCATATACAAAAGGAAATCCCCGCTATAATCGTGGACTCAATAAAGGAGCAGTAGGTCAATGCTTTTTTCAAAGCATCGAACGAGCGTCGAGCGAAGTCATCCCAAAGAAATGGAACTCCCTTCTTCAACAATCTCATAAATCCCTTTCGTAACCTTTCAAAGATAATTTATGATAAATCTCCGAAGAAAAATTAGACTTTCCTTGTAGACTTTGAAGTCGACGAATAGAGGTGACTCGGGAGGCAACCGAAGTATTGCTCTCAACCTTGAAGGGATCTACCCTAATCCCTTCCCAGACACAATGAATCCCAATAATGTTAATCGATGTAACCGCAAAAACGCACTTGTTCGGACCAATTCCATCTATAGAACCGATATCGTTCAAATATTCGTCGGAGGTGAGCAAGATGATCCATCCCATTTCGAGAATGAGCAACTAAATCATCCAAATACGCTCGATAATCTTTTTGATGTCGTGGAAGGCATATGACATGGCCTGGCCGAGACAGTAGCCCCCGCATTTTTAAGACCAAAAGGCATCTTCTCTTGTATGCAAATGTACCCCAAGGAAAAATAAAATAAGTACTTTATGTCGATCTTCGGATGGGATAGTAATCTCGATTATATCCTATAGAAATCGTCCATGAAGGAGAAAATCTCATTACCTAGTATTAATTCACAATGATCCGATCAATAAATTGTGTGGGGTAATTATCTTTAGGACATGATTTATTTAGGTTCTAAAATCGATGCAAACTCGAATCGTTCCTTGCTTTTTATCTAAGGGAACGAGGTTTGAAACCTATCTACCAAAGGAACAGGAAAAATGAATCCCGCCCTTGCGCCTTTCCTCAACTTCGCCTTTGATAGTCGTTGCCTTCCTGGGGATTGACCTAAGAAGTTTTTGCCCCACCTACTAGCGTTTCATACGTCTCGATCTCATGCCGGACAATAGATGCACCATACTGTGCATTTCCTCATAAGACCAAGCGAATACATCCCTATACTCTTTAAAGAGTCTTGCAGTAATTTGAACTCTTCACGCGGAACATTCACTTCCGATGAAGACATTCTCAATAATATTGGGATCCTCGGAAATGTTCACGGATAGTAGGGGGAGAAATCACAACCATGTTCCTTCAAAGACAACCTCGTGTTGGTGCTAAAGGGGTTCAAGACCGGGTGAACAGACTGTGAGACAGAGGACTTGGAAAACTTGTTTCTACTTCGTTCAAGTCGTAAAAAAGTAAGACCGATGATGCAAGTCATCCCACGTCTATCTAAGGGCCCGCCATGGCTTCCAGGATGGCCTCTTCGCATGGAAGAGTGGTATCAAGGCAATCCTGCGTAAGAAGAACCAAGTGTCCAAGCCGGAGCCACATCTCCATCCAACTCTTCCCAAGGAGCCGCAGAGCCGGGATGGATTCCGCAGTCAACAATAGACCGATAAGCAATCTCGCCCGCAAAATAGGAAATTCCATTCCACCCACTTGACCTTCCACCAATGTGGCAATAGGGTTGGGTAAGGTCCAAGGGTCCTAAAATAATGAGTCTCCGAAGAACTCTCTTCGAAGAGGAGCCTTGGAGGATGAAATTGCATTAATATGAACCGTAGGAGGAGGAATATCGAAAGTACCCATCAAGGAAGAATACATTCCCAAATCCTAAATTCTCAATGGGTGCGCCTTAGAATTATCCAACTTAGGAATGCATGAGTCAGCAGACGCATTCGGTTCACAGGAGGACACCAAATCTGATCCACTATAACAATCCTCCCTTCATGGGGGAAACATATAATGTGAAACAATGAGGATGCAATGGCATCCATCTCATAAATCCAGCTTCCCCAATGGGAAGGTTGTAGTCCAAGCTTGCATCCACTACCTCAACCTCTATATTGATGCGCTTTGCCCCCAACACAACATGGGCAAAGCCAGGACAATACCATGGGGTCCGTGAGAATGACCATCGAACGCAACTTCTAAGAGTGGTAGATGGAACAAGCCTTTGGGAGATCCAAGTGTCTCTCCAAACATGCGAGAGACATCACGCATGTGGAAGCACCTCATCAACAACCGTCCGAAAGATGTTACACTTCCGCACGAAATGATTTAATATGAAAAGCCACAGGATGAGGAAGTCTCTTCTTAAAATTAGACATATCAAAAGCACCGAAGAGAATTTTTTTGGATCAATAGGCCCCAATGGCAAGGGAGAAGACCGTTACCGAGTCGACAAGACCGGAGTACCTCTAAGCCGACATAGCACAGGACTCACACAACTTCACAATCGAGTAGTTCTCAAGGCACCCCCTAGCATTTGGATTAATCGTTGATCGCCAAGGATGCTTTGGGCATCCGAGGCATAGACTCAACAAAGAGAGCCAGAATGTGAAGCGCTCAAAAGAGGCATCAAGAACATCCTTAGCTTTCGAAGACTCTTCTCCGCCATAATCATGGGATCTCGTAGCGATATCCGCGTGAGCACTCATCATGAAAATGTTCGATGGAATTTCCTTCGGTGCCCCCAGAGAAGCCCCGGATTTTGGTTCGCGCCAACAACTAATTGTTGCCCTTGGGGAAAAGGGTTTATGCCAACACACCCCAGGAACTAGAAGAACCCCCGCCGGGCTAACAAGCGCCGCGCATCCCGAATTTTAGGGCAAAGGTGTGAAACTTCACTTTCCTTTTCTCCTTTGGACCTCACCAAACATGCTCCGTTGGTTTTATTTACTACCCTTCCCGTTCTTGCCCTTTTTCTTATTATTCGTCCCTTCTTCTTCCCTTCGATTGCTGAT
The DNA here is from genome assembly GCA_034641835.2 of Pinus albicaulis. NCBI lineage: Eukaryota > Viridiplantae > Streptophyta > Pinopsida > Pinales > Pinaceae > Pinus > Pinus albicaulis. The sequence goes on from CM076573.1 coordinate 225,344,230, forward strand.
TTCCTCGGGGATCGTGTTTGAACAAGACGGTGGTCAAAGACTCGGGAAGGTGATGACTCAACAGTACGCCGACTCGTGGCGAGCAGATTGCAAAGACAATCGCCGGCACGAGTAAGGAAGGTGTCGGTCGCACCTCACTATCGATCGATCCAATCAAACGTCGCCATGACCGTGCTTAGTTTTAGATAAATCTAATTTGGAGCGAGGAGCATCGCGCATACTTTCATGGAGGACCCCACTAAGAATAGATCAACTCAAGTCGCCAAGCCCCAAAATGGCCTCGCTCCTCAAAAATACCCTCGTAGAGGGATACATCTTTCGAAATATCCGACCTGTACAGAGATTTCCGAGAAACCATTCCAAAAGGAATTCACCTAGAATATGAGCTTTAATCGCCCTCTTCCTTCTCCCCCCCCCTCCATTCCCGAATGTGATCAGAAATGTGGTTGCGCTCGTCCTCGCTTAAAGTTAGCTAGGAGTTCGGGCCCACACAGTATCTGATAAAAGTAACCGAAAATGGTTCGTAAATGTAAATGTACTCGCTTCTCCAAATGTAGCAAAACTGCCTCGGCTAGCTCAATATACCATTTACAAATGTTTCCAATTAAGGTGCGTTGAAATAATCTCAACCTAATCGAATCATCGATCGCAGAGTTCGAAGAGCACCATAAATGGAAAGTAGTGCAATGTGGTCGTGATCTTCTCCATTCTTGCCTTCAAACTTTGGAATGTTCTGGCGAGTTTGGTGGGAACCGGGAGGCCACCCCCGACTATAACGAATTGGATCATTAGTCATCTTCGATGCGTATCCGGCAAGTTTAACGCGTTTTAAAAGGTAAGCGAGGTGAGCCTCGCGATTCCATCCTTGATGGGATGGATTCCCAACATTTAAAAGAATACCCCGGATTTGTGAGTACCCAGGTTGCCAAAAAGTGACTCGTAGAAAAGGAGAAGAACCTCCTCCCAACGCAAAGTTACTGCAGCCCCGGTACTCGCCCCCGCCGAAGTATGAAATGAAGAGGAAAGCCCCCGCATGTGTCTCCAGGCATTAGAAAGAGGAAGAAAAGGTCCGATAAGCACTCGACGAAGGGAAAGAAGTATTCCTCGCACCGGGCCGTAAAACCGATTCCCCGCCCCACCGTAGTGAACATGCTGTGGTTCCATCCTCGAAAGTGGTCGACTTTCTTACCTCCGGTACCAAGGATTGAAACTCGGGTCCGAGAAGTAAACGAAAGGACCCCAAAGAAGGATTGGAACTAGAATATGCTCAGCCTCCAAAGGGGAACCCTTGGAAAGAAGTCGTATCCACCAGCCATGGAAGACATGGGCGTAGATCCAATGCGTGCGACGAAAAGGAAAAAGAAGGAATCCCACTAGTGGGCATTCCCGAAACGTAAGGACCAGACGAGAAGCGGTGCTTGGGTGAAACCGCAGCCAAACACAGCAGCACTAAGCAATCAAAGATAAAGCAATAGTGCCCCCTCCTTCAACATAAGTAGGAGTCCGAATGTGCCCTCGCGCACTCACGCGCGTGCCGCATTCCCGCCGTGGCCATCGAAAGGTACGAATAACACAGTAGGATCTTATGGTCTTCCGACTCGTGTCCGTTTATCGAACAACGACCGCATAATCGAGGAAGAGGAGATGGACTCGACCTGTGAGGTTCGGTGTAATTCTCAATTTTGAAAATCTTCTTCCCGAGGAAATAAACCCCGCGAGGTGACAACGCTCCTCTCGAACCAACACCCGACCGCCATGAAACCTTCGTACCCTCGTGGGAGGATCTCTCCACCGCGCGACATCACAGGGTGGTAAGCACCCTCGCTAAATCACTCCACGCCTTCTCGAAGAAGGCTCTAGAATCTCGAGAGATAACCCCGATTCTCCTCTTCGATCGACGCAGGCGCTTGACTGCCCACTTTTATAGATTTTAAATTAGACTCAAAAAGGTGAAAAGCTAGGCAAGCTAGAGCAAAGAGCACTCACTATAAGAAAAATCCCCGAGATACAATCAAGCAAACAACCTTCGTTACTTCCGCTCCGGTGATGAGGACCCGGACCAAAATACGGAAAGTGAAATATAGGACCTCCTGAAAGCAATCGGGATACCACGGCCCGTAACAACTAGCGAAGGTATCGAAATGCTTACGCTCGACCTCCCAACGACGCCCTTTTTCCGGCTCAAGCACCAAGCTTCGCAAGGGCACCCCCAAAAGTACCGTCGAAAGTGATGCGATCACCGCCTCAAAAATTACCCCCGGTATTCCCCCCCCTCGGCACACCGTGGAACCTAGAGTGGCGGGGAACTATGGGCACCAATCCGTGTCGAAGTCGGCGGGATCTGCCTTGAGGTCGATTCAGCCAATCACAGAGGTATCCCTTTCACCTCTTCACTTCCTCGCTGACTCTCTGAGGAGAGCTCCGGTTCACCTGACCCGAGTTGATTTCCGCCCAATTAATCAACTTCTATGTTTTTTTGAGCGCCTTTGGAGAGTTAATCACCTACCTAATCCAAGGCTCCCATAACCTAGCTAGTCAGTGACACTTAGAAAACTTTACAGCCGATTTTAAATTATATCGCTTATTTTAATGGGTCGTTATGTTAAGTCAAAGGGGATGCGGAAATGAAACTTATGATTTTTTGACGCGTAAAGAAATTAATAAAAACCAAACTACATGCAATGTGTTTATTGTCTTTCGATGAAAAGAAACTTCTCACACTAGTTCTACGAGATTAAAAATTGTATTTTTCTTTTTCGCATAGCAAACTCACACTCACAAAAACTATGAAAATGACTAAATGCTTAAGTGCACCCGATGCAAATCACTACAAGCACGCAAATCCTAAGATGCAAATCTCCGAAAGCAAGAAAGTGAAATTTCCCAAAAGTCCTTCAAGCTTTATCTCCTTTTTTGGTTGTCCAAAGCTAGTTCTGGAAATCAAGAACGCTTAATATGAAGACACCAAAAACGCTTAAAAACAAGAGGAAGAAATCAATGACAACTCCTTTCCAAATCAAGCCAAAATCCAAAGGCAAGAAACCTCAACAAAGCTTCAAAAGATACAAAGAAACGAAAACAAAAATGCAAAAACAAAAGCAAACAACAAAGCAAAATGTTTTTTGAGCTTTTGAGTTTTATAAAAGAGTTCGAAAAAGACCAAGCCAAACTATAAAATCCCAAGCCAAACAACAATCGAATTTCTCAAGCAAAAACTTCAAAATGCTCCAAATCTTATAAGGCTAACTAGTAGCAAGATAAATATGAGCAAAACAAGACAAGAAAACTCAGCCACTACCCTAGAAGAATAGCAACCCTGCCGCAAACAAAAACTTCAAAGTACCAAGAAAGACTCTTCAAAAGTTGCAACAAGACTACCAACCGAACTCAAGAAACCAACCAAGAAATAGGCAAAAATCAGAGCACAAAGCAAAAACAAAAAGATAGGAAAGAGTAAATGAGCAGAGCTCACTCGATGAAGGCAATGGTGCCAAGAATCCCCGCAAAGAGATCTTGGTACTCAAACCGTAACAAGACAAGAAACAACACTTTGCCAAAAAGACTAGCCAATCAAACGAAAGAGAGAAAAGACCAAAGACCACTTTTTTCACAACCTGCAGAGTACAAAGACACCGGCAGAACATGTCTCCTGTTACGAAAGGACTAAAAAGCCAAGGAATCCAAAATTTCAAAATCGCCTGCATACGCTACTTCGCTGGGCTTAGCAACAAGCGTGCATACGCGATCGTGCTAAAGGAAACACGCGTATACGCGACCTTTTAGACAAACTTGCGTGTATATGCGATCGTGTGCGTAAAAGCGCGTATATAAAAAGGTAAATAATGAAAAACAAAAGGTGATCAAGCCCGGATAAGAAACCAGGATCATAATCGACCGAGAAAGAGTAAATCGGATCGTAAAATAAAAGTTAAAACTGTCAGAAACCTATCAAATACCGAAACCACCCAACAAAGGGGAATCACAAGAATGCGATCCCTGGCCGCAGTCGCCAGCTCGTCGTGGGAAAATCTACCTAGAGGTTTGTTGGGTTTAACCCCCACAGAAAGGCATGCTACTCAAGAAGGATTCACACAACCATTCATGTTCATGAAAAACTAAATAGAGTAGATCGTGAGGAAGTTACCCGTAGGTCCTACTACAGCTGCATCCCGCTGGTCCAAACCTCCAGCAACCCTCTTCTCTCCTTCTTAACTCGAAAGACAATAAGAAACAAGCACGAAGAACTCGGTTGTACAATATACATATCTACTCTAAATTTTAGTGAAATCCATATGAAACATTAGATAAACCATAATAAATGCTTAAATAACAACATTATCATATATGCAAGCAGACACTAACACGTATATTTCTGAACAAGATGGTTCTTCCGTATTATAAATAGCATGTACAAGAAATAACGAGTGGAGAGATCACTCCTCGAATCCTTCCACTCATCTTCGAGTGCACTGCCGTCCGCATCCGTCCCACCCTTGCCTCGCTAAGATTCCTTCCCGAATCGGTGCATACGAGATGACATATAAAGAGATGAGTACTCCCTGTGAAAACAAGGGTTTCCCTCGTAATGAACTGGGAAGTGGAGGTACCCGGGAATTCAGACTTGGATAGGAATAACAAAAGTATAATATCAATAATTTCTCTCTCCCTTAGGCCATGCACATGAGGGGCTTTTATACTTCCCTCAAAGTAGTTTCAACAGCTTGAAAACAAATAATAATTGTCATGGTTGAACTACCAGAAAATCCATCAACCTTGTGCCCGAAAATAGGGATTTTTTATATATTTTTTAATGATTTTAATGGCATACGCGGAAAGTACATGTAGACTCTCGCGTATACACGCGAAAAGTCCGGGCATAACCGCGTATGGGGATTTTAACACCGTTTTTTAGTGAATTTTGTCCAAGTCTCGTAGGAATGGGTGCCCAAAGCCATAAAAGCAATCATGAATCATATCAAGGTAGTAAATGATGCTATACCGTAACCGCTAAGGTGTCGAAGGAAAAAAGACATTTTTCACCTATTGCAACCGAAGTGGCCATCAAAGAGCCAAGGTAGGTGAGGTTCATCTGTAGAAACACCTTAAAAGCAAAGCACATGTGCATGAACCAACAAAAGATTTGATCAATGTTTTAATTTCTAATACCTGCATGTAATCACCTATTACTTTGCTAAAGAGGGGTTTTTATAGATTGTTTTTCTAGATATGTTAGATTTTCATGGTCATGTTTTGTAACACCGTCGCATTATTAATCGTAAAAGTGATGATGTGTTTTTTCCATCACTTGTTCAAGCAAAAATGATATTTTGGCCTTGTTTTATGAGTCGTGTGATGCATTTATTTCATGTAAAAGTGATGAGGTGTTTTCCATCACTTCGAAATGTGACAATGATGTCTTGTCTTGTAATGATAGTTGTGATTTCCACTTTCATGTAAACTTGACCACCGAGTACATGTTATAAACTTGTGGAAAGTATGGGAATATCGGGGTCATAGATTGGTCAATTTGAGCGGCTGCACTTGTGGGATTGTACTACGTTTGTAGAAGGTGTAGGTGTCATCACTTATGGCTCCAAAGGGCGTAGGTGAAGGAGAAGGAAGGTGGACTTTTGAGGACACTTGTGGTGCGTATACGTACACAACAACATTGTAGATTTGTGCTTGATGCCGGAGGACCAAAAAGCTCCTCGCTGGAGAGGTTTGACATGTGTGATCTACGTACACACATAGGAGAAAGAGGGCTCCAAAATCAAAGTGTTCAAAAATATTTTTAACTAGGACCAAATCATAGATGTCGCTATCCTAATCGCAATGGCAAACTATTGTTTAAACCTTACCAGACACAGTTACTGGAAAGGGTCAAATTTCTTTGGGTTTATCAGACTAGGAAGCCTTAAGGAAGGCACAAACGACCTTTCCACCACCAAATTTTGGAAATTTCAAGCGTATTCGAGAAAATTTGTGGCCCCGTTAAAAATGACTCCCATGGCCAAAAATTCGAAATTCAAAATGTCCATCTAGTTTTAAAAAAAACCAAAAATATTGAAATTCTTTGGGTGGCGAGCCACCAACCACGCTGTACCCCCGTTCAACACCCATGAAAATCATATCACATATACATGTTTTAATATAAAACATATGATATATATATGTATCCTGAGTCGGTGAAGTCTAACCCACCACTGTGAGTCCTCCAAATTCACCCACGTGGCGCTCCACTCCACGTAATCACCAAACCACATATATACCCGCCACCATTCCACTACAAAAAGGTGGGCTACCAACCCCACCGCCCAACCCAACCCCATTCGCGTAAAGAATAGATGACCGTAGTTATGGGCGGGCTGCCCGATGTGGGTCCCGCCCCCCAACTCACCAACAACCCAACCACCTTACGTTAAAAATATATAAAGCGAGGTTTTAAAAAAAGGCGTGGTGCGCTTACATTCGTATTTTTTATGCGAAGGGTTTGATTCACCTCGACCCTATCCCTCATATTTGTGGATTCAAAACCAACTTTCCGCCCAACGACCACTTTGGTTTATCTCGCCCTGCAAATTATACTTAAAACCCATCATTTCGTAAATGAACCCATGCATGGAGGAGCGTGAGCACGATGAAATCGAGATTTGTTATTTTTATTGCGGTGCACATTTTTTCACGCAAATCGAGGTAGCGGAACCATGAGCCCGTAAAAATAGGCAAACCTCGATTGAGCTCAACTTCTCTTTAGGAGGGAGAAATTTTGATAGTGTCCAAATGGGACAAAATTTATGTCGATTTCAGACTATTTGATGCCAAGCTAATTTGATGGTTACTAGATTTTCCATCGAAGATTTATATTTTTTGGTCACTTTTCAAAGTGGAGTTGCGGGTGTGTCGCCGTTCAACGAGTGAGAAGTCGATTTCACACCTTTGAATGCCACGATTGTGATGGTGATTTCAGATCCGGCCATCAGTAGTGTACCATTCTTCTCGACATCTTCGCATGAGTGTATATAGATATTGATTTGATGTACTTATTTCGTCTCCGAGATGCATTGTGGTGCACAAATCCCCGTCGATGTTTTATGTGATATATTGTTCTATTTTTATGTGAGATGTACTTTGTCATGGATTTGTGTATTATGTTTGAGATCCTCGATGCCATGTTGGTGGGATACTCATTGTCATATGTATGTTTTTTGAGATCCCTTTTCTGTTTTCTTCAAGGATACTCATAGTCATTATGTGTGAGTTACTAAACCGATATGAGTCATTTTTATGAATGAGAATTCCGATAGTATGAAAACGTCTCGTAGAGAGGTCCGACTCCGTGTGAGGTAATTTTCATTGTATGAAAGATAAAAAAAAAAAAAAAAAAAAAAAAAAAAACACTATCCATGTACATCTTCACTCCTTACAACACTTAATTCACTGACTACACCATATCGACACCAAGGCCCGGAGATGTAGTCCCTCCCGGATTAACTATGTTATCAAACGACGTGTTCTTATGATTAATCGATCTTGACATGTTATGTTCCTCTTCTTTACATCATACATATGTTCATTTATGTTCATTAACGCTTTTATTACTGCATCTAATTTATCATCTCGACAAAGGTCTTCGTTAAGGGTATCGAAAATTTACCCAAATCAAGTGGTATCGAGCAGGTCTTCTCGTTGATTAGATTGGAGGTGTGTGAACTATTGAATGCTCCGCCGAGTTGAACCATGGAGAATTTCAAGGACATGTACGCAGACCATGCTCAAGGTGTCCCAGAGAGCGATATGTCGCAAGAGGATTATGAACCAGGGCAAGAGAGAATGTCGAATGGAAGACACTCCCACAGAAGAGAAGGAGGTCAAACATCGATTTACCTTCAGCTGTGCTTTCGCTACGTAGCCGTGGAAATAATTGAAGTGCAATAAAAATTCTTCAAGTAGATCAAGATACATTGAAGGCAGCAATTCTCACAGAAGAGAAGGAGAAGAACTGAAGGCTAGAAGCCAAATTTCCAAGCCACTTACGAGGCCTCTGGAGGAATTGAAGCACAACGAAGCCAGGAAGCCTTATTCACCGTTTCGCAATCGACAAATAAGGAAAACAATGTTGAGTTCACTTCGCTTCATGATATCATTTCTATTGGAAGTTTGGAGATACCCACACAGAATCGGCATGATACCCTCACCAAGATGGGGTACAAAGAAGGAGGAATCGCGTTCATGACCAAGGCATAACCCAACCGTTGGAGGTTGTGCAAATAGACATCGCTATGCAAGTTTGGGGTACACCGAAGAAGGATGTTCAAGGACATCAATGATAAACCAACATTGATGAACGCTCTCCAAAGAAGAGGGATGATCTAAAACTTCACCATCATTCCATGGTAATTCATGTTGGCAAAGAAAGAGATGAGGTGAGCTCCTTAATACCATGATCGCACGAGAGACCACCATAGAAAGTATAATGATTCTCGTTATTCCGCAGTGCATTTTGATTATAATAATGTTGATAACCATGGTTGTAAATCATAGAATCAAAACACGTGTCATCGTTGTGGTTTACATAACCATGTCTTTTTTAAGTGTTGGAAAAGGATGCATAACACAAAAGGAGGATGAGGTATGGAAAGCCTTATCCATGCTAGGAAATAAATCCGCTACAAGTTTGGAGGAAAAAGACCTTTGCAATTCCATTGCGACCAAAGTGGCCATCAAAGAGCTACGTGTTGGAGGTTCTACCCGTAACAATGCTCAAAAACAAAGTGTCCGTGTGATGAACCAAGCCGAAAGAGTTGATCGACAAGAAAATTACCCATGTGGAAATGGCTCATTCACTTTCCTAAAGAGGGGTTTTTATAGATTGTTTTCCTAGATATGTTAGCTTGTCATGGCTGCTGTTTGTAACACCGTTTCATCATGCATCAGAAAAGTGATGATGTGTTTTTTCCATCACTTGTTCAAGAAACAATGATATTTTGCCTTGTTTTATGATTCATGTGATGCATTTCTTTCATGTAAAAGTGATGAGGTTTTTTCCATCACTTTGAAATGCAACAATGATGTCTTGTCTTGTAATGATAACAGGTAAGGGATTTCCACTTGATGTAAACTTGACCATCGAGTACATGTTATAAACTCGTGGCAAGTATGGAACATTTGGGTCATGGATTGAAGAATTTGAGCATGCAATTTGGAGGATTGTACCACAGCCTGGTGTATGTGCAGGTTGACCATCACTTATGGTTCGAAGGACGCAATGAAGGAGAAGGAAGGGTGACTTTTCGGTGGCACTGGTGGTGCGTACACAATACACAAGCAGCTTGCAGATTCTTGTCGATGATTTTGGAGGACCGAAAACTCTTCGGGGAGGATTTATCTAGGTGGCTCTAGAGACACACATGACAAAGAGGGCTAAAAATAAAAAAATGTCTTCAAATGCTTTCGGTCCAGGACCGCAGCGTATATCTCGTCATCCCGATCGCAAGAAGGTGAAATCAGCTCATCAAACCGAGCTCTCGGACGAAAAGGTTAGAGGAAGTCAAAGTTCCGGGTTGACTTGGTGACCTGGCAACCTTAAGGAAGGTGTGCAAATTTGACCTTTCCTCGACCACCGACTCCGAAAGCTCAAGCTAGATTCCTCGGCAAAATTCTGGCCCCGCGAAATGACTCACGCCTAAAATTAGAAAAAAATTCAAAATGTCCATCTAGTTTTAAAAAACCAAAATATTGAAATTTTAAAAGGCCACCAAATCCCACCACCCCCGCAAACGCCCACGAAAATTTTATCACATATATATGTTTTAATATAAAACATATGAGATATATAAACCGGAGTAGGTGGGATTCAAACCCACCACCTGGCGGTCCGCGGTCCCGCCACGCAACGGCTCCACCTCCACGTAATCACCACACCGCACATATAATCAATTAACCATTCCAAATACACGGTGGGCGGGGTCACAACCCCACCACCCAACCCAACCCGATGGGTCCTGTCCCCCAACTTGCCAACCACCCAACTACCTTATGTTAAAAATATATATGTGGGTTTTAAAAAAAAAGACGTGAGCAGCTTATATTCGGATTTTTATGGAGTGGGGAGGCTTGACAACCCGACCCCCTCCCTCATATTGTGGATCTAAAACCAACTTTCCCAATGGCCACTTTGGTTTATCCGCCCATAAATTGTACTTAAACCCATCACTTCAAAAGTGAAACCTGCAGTGGAGGAGTAGAGTGCGCACGTAGATCGAGATTTATTATTTTTATCAAGGTACATTAATGCACGCAATATCGAGGGAAGTGAGCCATGGAGCTCGGTAAAAGATAGGTATAACCTTGATTGAGCCCAACTTTCTCGAGGGCGAATTTTCATGTTGTCCAAATGGGACAAAATTTATGTTGATTTCGCACTATTCGATGCCGCGAATCTAATGGAGCATTCATATTTTCCATCTAAGCTTTATATTTTCTGCCTCTTTTCAAAGTGGAGTTGAAAAGTGCCGCATTCAAACGAGTGAGCAATCAATTTCACACCTTTCAACGCCACGATTGTGAGATTGATTTCGCATCCAAGAAAGGCATACATCATTCTTCATTTATCTTCAACGGATGTATAGATGAGTTGATTTCATGTACTTCTTTGTCTCTTTGTCTCGAGATGCATTGTGTTGTAGAGATCCTTGCTGATGTTTGATGTGGGATCTTGTTTTTTTTTAATGTGAGATGTACTTCTTGTCATGGATTTGTATTATGTTTGGAGATCTCGTTCGCTGCCATGTTGGCGGATACTCATTGTCATACAGTATGTTGTTTGAAATCCCTCCTTTTCTCCATGTTGACTCGATTACTCATAGTCATTATGTGTGAGTTATTGTCATACCGATAGAGTCCCTTTTATGAATGATACTCAATAATGGAACATCTCGTAGAGAGGTCCAGCCACTTTGCATGAGGAATTTTCCTTGTACTACGTATAAAACACTATCCATGTACATCTTCACTTACAAGTCTTAATGCACGTCTACACCATCTCGATCGCCGATGCCCGGGAGATGTAGTCCCTCCCCGGACGAACTCCATTAGAAAACGATGTGTTCTTATGATCACATCTTGAAATGTTATGTTCTCTTCTTTACAACATACAAATGTTCATTTATGTTCATTAACGCTTTTGATTAATGAATTCTAGTCTTGTCACCTCAAGTAAAAGGTCTCTGCTAAGGGTATCGAAAATTTGTTTCCGGATCAACTCATCTCGCCAAAAACTGCTCTTAAGGTTGAATTTGTTGAACACATTATTATCATATTTTTGAAATAAAGCTTTCTTGCATAAGATGATACTCCGATAAAAGTAACAAGGAATCATTTAATGCTCTATAATTTATCACCATTTTAGGTTTACCTCTTTTGTTCCGAATTTTCGTTGACATAAAATGTTGGGCAAGCCCAAAGGATTCGCTTGGTTCGATCAACTTTCATTCTGCATCGGTTCAACAATATATTTTTTACAAATTTCCAGCTCCGGTGGGGACATCTCGGCTCATTGACGACTTCGAGGTGTTTCGCAGTACTTTCTTTGTAGGAAGATCCACAAAGTATCGTCTATTTTCCAAAATGCATTGGGCATCTATCAGACATTTCACTTTAATTTTTTCTTTTATTTCTTCGATGTATTATGGCCCTTGGATTTCAACATTTTCGATTATTTCGTTGATCTTTGCTAGTATGTCAAGAGAACATTCAACTATATCCAGGATAGGGTCTACAATTCTATTTACATATTTGGACTTACTTGGAATTCTTATAGTTATTTCGGGATGTTAAGGCAAATGCGGTTTTCTTCTACAACAAGAGGGAAAGATGTCTTCTTACAAAATCTTGACCCAAAAAAATTTCACTTCATGTATCAAAAACTCAGACAAATTTACGTAAGTAGGAGTTACATTAAGAATAATTGGGAAATCGGGAGCTATAATTTCGATAGTCATTAACATCTTATTTACGACTCCTGTGACTACAAGCTTGTGGTTGTCAATAATATTAAGGAATGGAACTATGTTTTGCACATGAATTTGTAGCTCCTATGTCTAGTTGTGAATCCAGAGAATATTAGTTATAACTACTAACCTTGACATATTATAATAAAATCCTATCTTCAAATCCATTCATCTCTGGAGAATAGATGTACATGTCTGCTCATGATCTTCTCGGTATCCACTCAGAATGCTTGTCGCTCTCCTTGGCCATGATCTTCTTCTGCCTTTGGAGCACATCTTCAAATTCTTCTATCATCATCGAATATTTTAGTTCTCATAAGTTGTTTTGTTTTTAGCCAATTACTTCTAGTCACCTCTCATAATCGTGCGTAATTCTCAACCATGCCTCTTTTTTCTTCAATGGTGGTTTCTAAGTGCAAATATTTCTTCTTGTATTTTTCTAGCCTCGTATGTTTCTTTTTTTCTCCATCTCAGAGAGATTTTAAACATGAGAGTAGCTTTCTTAAACCAATAGGTTTTTCATGATGAAGAAAGCGCATTTCTTCTCTCGCTTATGGTAGATCCGCGAGGAAATTACTCTCCTAGGTGGAATGATGATGACTGCCAGATTGAAATATGTGAAGATGTAGTAGGAGTGTCACTTGGATAATAGGTGCCAAGATTCACCAAGTGCTTGACAACATGATTTTGGCAAGTTGACGCTAGAGGGTTGAGAGGCGTTCGCGAGACGATGTCGATGGAAAAATACCGGTGTGAGGGAAGAAATATGAGATCGTGAAGATGAAATTTAATAACGCGTCCGTCTGGATTTTCTAAATGAAACATCTTAACATCCGAAATGAAGTCAAGATATGAGGTGGATTTATAGGATGAGTCGTGATGTGGATATGGTGGGTTTAACCCTATCCGAATCAGACCGAAAATATTCTTCATTTGTGCTGCTGATCTACTTGCTCCCATTCGACGCATCATAAATATTAGAAAAATATCAAACAATTTATTTTGGAAATGAAATAGGTTCCCGATCGTGCTCTTTGGGCGCCTTCTCTTCGCCTTCTCTCTTGAAGTATCCTTTATTGGTCTTCGAAACCTTACTCTTCTAGGGTAAAACCTTTCAGGTTGTCTTTTCTTCATGCATTTTTTTTACATTGGTAATCACTCTATATCGTCTTCTTGCTAGCATTCTTATTTTTTCTTTTGCAACCAAAATGATAAGTTTCTAAGATAGATATCACAAACACTTGAATTGAAACCAAGTTGTTTCTTTATTGATTTGGTTGTCTTTTCTGAGGCATTCTTTTTGCAAGAAATATAATTTGTCTACTTCAGGTCCTCGTGAGAAATAATATATGTATTTTCAACTTCAAATCTAGCCCTGGAAAGATCCTCGATTCTCGCCAAGAATTGGTGTATTAAATATTTTCTCCAATAAGAAGTATTTTGTGGGTCTCTTTCCTTATAAATAAGATCCTACATTGTGTGTAAAATCTTAGGAAGTTCTTTTATATCACAAAGTCTTTCGTTCATGAACATATATGCATAATGATGGCCATCAACCTTAGTTTCTCCATAAACCCAGAATAACTACCCCGACAAGTTCAACGACCGAAGCGATCACTATTCATAATATTGATTTTGTCATATTCATTCATTCTAGACCACCATAATTATAAGTTACCTTTGGAAACCCCAAGTTATCTCAAAGCTCATTCCCCGACCATGAGACTCATTTCTCGTGGAATGAAATTTTGAGTGTTTCTTCCATGCACTTGCCACATCGCTATGAGGATTTAATTTTTAGATTTTAAGTGCCTGCATTTGTCATTGGAGCTTGATCAATGTTGGCTACGAAGAGTAGGGAACTCATCAATGTTTGAAGGATCATATGGAGTTTTTCCAGAGAACCAGACACTTGGAATTAACCATTTTTCCCATGCATATTCAAAAGGTTTGATGGTGTATCGCAATTTGCGCTCCTAGGTATTTTTTGATCCTTCTCCTTCTTCTTTTACCATTTTTATTTCCTCGCTATGTTCTATGGTGGCAGATCAAAGACCGAGATCCGTGATTGAACCAGAGCCAATTTTTCTCTGTATCCAATAACATTTTCAAAGTGAAATTTCCGGGATTATGTATAGATAATTGCTTGAGTAGTAGTGAGCATTTTTTCTCTTGGTTCCTTTCTTCTAGCCGGAATGTCTGGCTATAAACTTTATTACGGTAAGAAGTGCTTCTTCTAAATCAATATTTTAGGCTTTTTCCATACTCAACTTTAGATCTACTACTACTTCCATAAATTCTCTAGCTCTATATTTGTATCTAACCTATCAAAATGCTCGTATCTTTTACTTAAATTATCTAAACTAGAATGGAGTCCTAACACATGGGATTGTACTTTAAGAACTTTTGTGATAGGTCATATATATTCTATGCTACACATGTCAGTCAATAATTTTTATAGTTATGAAGCCTTACAATGTCTTGGGGCTTTCATCCAACTATTTTCTATATTGTAGGAAATCCACATCGCCTAACATTCCCATCTTTAAATTTTCGGACAAAATTTCCAGAGAAAGTCTTCTTTCCCCGGTGTATATATTCTTCTTTAGATCACCTCTTTATTCTTCTCTAGGTAGTGTGTATCTCATGAACTTAATACCCTTGAAGAGGAAATACGAGAAATTCCTAACATTCTGCATGATGGCCTAAATGTTCTTTCTCAAGATGTGACTGAGGTATGTGAAAGACTTTAAATTTTTTATCATAACTTCGACTTCTAGAGAAATACGAATTTGAGGCGGAGAGGAGGATCCGTAATTATGTTTTTCCAAATTCCTATTGAGATCAAAAGTATCATGGCTTCCCGAGAGAGTGACTTCTACTATGTGGATTTTGGGTACCGGCAGTTAAGTTGGCCTTTAGTCTAACACTGTTCAATACTTGAGTTATAAATAAAAAAATCGTTGTGTTAAGGGAGTTTTAAAATACCTTTTCGAGCTAATGGATGTTTTCGTTAGCCCACTCATCACGAATTGTGAATTGGGAAAACTCTATTGTGTTAGGAGTGACATTACCAAATATAACCACCACTCCTTCGTTGTTTCTCTTTGAGTAAGTCGTAGGATTCAGAGTTGGGAGAGAGTCAGACACAAAACTTAAACAAACAATGGAATGTAACTAGGCAATATTAAATTGCCAGTAATATTACCAAATCTAAGAATGGATGTAGGCTTGAATTAGTTCATTAATATGGGGTTCATTTAATTGTTCTGGCATCGTGGGATGATAGATGACCAAAATATACCATTGTGAAGAGGCCTCAAAACCACCTAAGAGAGCATCAATGAATCGATTATGGTGTGAGTCACTACACAAGCTAATCAAGACACATTCAAACCAAGTCTCGACAAGAGGATTAACACCAAATTGTATTAGTCCAAATGCAATACATTTATAACATTGTTAGGTGCTTCCATTGGACACCTTTGGTTTTATGAGAGGTATCTGACATATAATGGGTAATATTGATAGGTACATTTACAAATGCATATCTAATAAGATTGGTTTCACCAAACTTAAACATTGGAAGGTCATAGATCTTACTCTGGGAGATATATAAGGATGTTGCCAATTAGGATTGGGGTTAAGTTCCTTGACCATGACCCCGGTATCATACAAGGGTTTAGACTATGACTTGTTTAATATCCTTCCGATCCAATTAGTTTTCTTCGGGGTTTTCATATCGCAGAGAGAACCAAACTACTTGAGGCTATTTCTTACCGCAATTTACTACTAAGTATTGCGTAAGAGGGTAAGGAAAAGAAATATGTGAAGGTAAAATATGAACCTAATGAATGGGACCCCTGTGAGTTACAACACCATCCAAGTTATAGAATTCCCACTGGAAACTTCCTCAAATATCTCCTGCAAGAATATCTATGACCTTCCAATGTTTAAGTTTTCGTGCAACAAATATTATTAGATCTACCGCATTACCCATCCTATGTATCGGTATACCTTTCATAAACCATAAGATTTCCAATGGGCACAAGAACAAGGTTATAAGTACGTGCATCTTGAACTAATAAAATTTGGTATTAATCCCTGGTAAGACTTGGTTTGGAGTGTGTTCGCTAGCTTGTGTAATTGACTCATGCCATTATCAATTCCACCGATGCTCTACTAGGTGGTTTTGAGGCCCTTGTGCACAATGGTCCATTTTGGTCTATCCCACGATACCAAGTTTTACTAATCGAACCCCATATTAATGAAATCGCTCAATCCTACATCCATTTTTCTCGGCTTTGATACAACCGGGCAAGGTAATATTTCCCGCCACATTCCACTTTTTGTTTAAGATTTGTCTCCAAAACTCTCCTAACTCTCAATCCTCGCCTTACTCAGAGAGAAACAACAACATGAGTTGTGTTTGGAGTTGGTAATGTCACTCCTATCACAATAGGATTTTCCCACCAACAATTCCTAATGAGTGGACTAAAAAATACCATCCATTGTCTCAAAGGTATTTTCCAACTCCAAACCTAAAAGATTGTCTATTTCCTCTGATTCAAGTAGAGGACCAATCATTATACTAAGGAATGTAATTGCGTACTCCAAAATCCTTGTTAGAAGTCACTCTCTTAGAATCCACATACTCAAACTCGTAGGCATATGGAAAAACACAAAGTATGGATCCTCCTCCCAATGCAAATTCGTATTTTTAAGTCCAAGTTTTGATAAAAATCAAGTCTTTCCGTTGAGATTGCAACAAGATGATGAGCTTAGTGGAAAAGTTAGAGTCGCTCACTAAGTGGGCCCAGCTGTGCTATTTTTTGGCGTAAAGTCTATTTTTTTATACTATGTCTATTTTTAGACATATGGATCATGTTCTATGAGTTGCGTGATGCTATTTGTGGATGGTTGGTCAAGTTGGAAAAAATAGATGGACTTCTATTTTTGTAGACATATTAGGCTAATCTATTTTTAGATCACACTAAAAGGATATGTCAAATATTATTAGCTCTTAATAATATTTAGACTCTAAACATTATCTTATTTCTTCGGGAGCACTTCGATTAAGTGCACAGATGGTGGCACAGAGCCGAGCGAAGGAATTACGCTATTCTTGAGGGTTAAGTGTGGAGCTATTGCATGGATACTTCGCTAACTCCGGTGATGTCAGTGGAGTTGATCGAGGAAGTTAGGGTGGAGTTGTATTCGCTAACTAATCTAAACATAGTTGAGCTATTTGTATTTGGGCTTAACTAATTGATACAATTAGTGAGAGTGGTGTGAATTAATTATTAATTAATTCAATAATTATAAACTCATTAATCAACTAAATAATACATCAGTTTAACTTCAAAGGCATGGACAAGCTTTTAGTGGAGACCAAAAGGTGAGATAAAGGAAAGAGCAAAGTTACCATCGAAATATGACTATACAATCGCTATTTGCAACACACAGATAGGTGGAGAAGCCCATGAGGATTGTGGCAAGACAAGCCAGGTGGTTTATCTATTTAATGAAGCCATCCCATAGCATTGAAAACGCAATAGAGGTCGGGCTATCAAGTGGCAAAAGATTGGAGCATTTGTTTTGCTAGATCTAGCTTGATAGTGTGTAAGAATTGGAGGTAAAGGTAATGGAGAGCTTGTGAGGATATTTTGTACTATGATTGTTACATGATCTCCATGACATATAATATACAAATAGTTTGGGTTTTTCAGCTTTAAGATTTCCCATTAAATATCGTGTTCATATGTGTGATTGTTCTGTGGTTTTAATGTATGTATGCAATTGATTTACTGCATGTGATGATCAATGGTAGAAGAGATTCTGTATTGTGCATGAAGCTAAAATAAGGTGTGATCGTGGATAATTCTGTGAATAATATCTCGCTATTCACCTCTACATGGTATCGTAGCGATATTGATCATTGGAGCAATTTCAAAACATTGAAGTACCGAGTTTTGTACGTGGACTCAATTTGCAACAGTTGTTTTCTCGGGGTGTCGAAGTTGAGATGTCTTTCAACGGATTGCGATTGGAGTATGCCCTTGAGGGCAAATTTCGAATTATATTGCATGGAAGGACAGATGGAGGCGTGTTGGATGGACACACAATGGGTTGGAAGGAGTTCATAGATGCGTAAATTCCAAAACCTACTTTTAAGTGATGGCCGCTACTCTGACGCATGGCAAAAGAAGACACATAGTGTCAAAGGATTCTCGTTGGAGGGAGTGAAGGATCACATAGTATCCAGCCTTCATGGGAAGGCTTCTCCATTCTTGATTTGGAAAGTTTGATAGATTTATTTCAAAGCAAGAGCGACAAGAGGAAGTTACGCAAAGGATAGAATCGTAAACATGGGAAATGGAGAAAGGCGCATGATGCCCAAGTACCTCACGAAGTTCATCCAATGCAGGATGAGCCGGGGAAGTGTGGGGGTGATCGTTCATGATGAGGACTTGGTGAGCTTATCTCTCCTTGGGCTTCCGAAGAGTTGGCATTCACCGTGACGCCGTCAATGGTCTGGGAGAAATTTCCGTACGGGAGCGACTTTGGCCTGATCTTGTGCAAGAGGAGATAAGGAAAATTGTGGGATGATCTTCATCAAAGAACTCTCGATGAAGAGAATCGCGCTTTGGATGCCAAAGCAAAGAAGGGGAAGAGCAAGAAAAGCCAATCCGGTGCGAAAGGCAAGAAGCAGACATGTCCAAGGTGAAGTAAGCGACCGTCACCAACACCTGCGACATTACGCCACTAATTGTCCACAGAAGAAGAAAATAAGGTGTCGGCCGGGATCGGCAATGGAGAGGCCTTAGCCTCACAAACTTGAGTCGGATTTTTCACTCGATCGCATGCTTGGTCTCAAGTGTGATGGGTTCGGCGGTGGTTTCTTGATAAAGGTGCGTCTTTTCACATGACATGAGATCGAGATTTTTTACCGATCTCGATGAGAAAGATCTTTGAGTGCACATCGAGATGGGCGATGATGGTAGATATAGTGCGATTTCCAGACGGCATTCATTTCCTTTGAGACGGAAGACCGGTAAACTCCCGTATTGAAGGAAGTGATGGCATGTTCCAAGATTAAAGAAGAATCTTATCTCTATGGCGATGTTAGAACACAAGGATATGATGTTGTCTTTAGCAAGGGAAAGGCTTTCCCCACGCAAGAAGGCAAATGGTGAGACTCGAAGGATAGGGTTCGAGTTAAGAACCTTTATCAATCACAGATGGATGCGCAAGAATGGCGGTGCAAGGCAAGAAGGAGTGGTGAGCCTGGATGATGGCGAGTTGTGGCACCGTAAATTGGGCCACCTTCACCATGGAGTTTGAAGATACCGCAACAGATTTTCATCGGGCTTCCCAAAGGCACTCTTGCGCAATGACTAAGGCAAGGGATGTACCTTGGGAGGTACCCCAGAAAGCCACCTTTCACGAGAAGGACAGTCGCACCACGACGATCCTCGAGAGAATCTGCTACGTACGTGTGTGGACCTTTCTCGCAGTCGACGACAAAGCACAGTATTATGTGATATTTGTTGATGATTTTTTTCGTAAGTATTGATCTTATTCATGCGTAAGAAGAGCGAGACATACTCAAAGTTCTTTGAGTTCAAGGCAATCGGTTGAGAAAGAATCCCGGGAAAGCAAGTGAAGGCTCTCAGAGCGACAATGGTGGTGAATTCATCTCCGTTTAATTCAAGGACTTTTGGTACACAGTATGAATTCAAGAGAGCTCATAAGACCTCATAACCCAATGTGCCATAACGAGGTTGAGCCAAGAAATGTGTAATGATCGTGGGTGTTGCACGGCGATGTTGCATGATCGTGGCCTACCCATTCACTTGTATGAGGCATGCACACGCGCGTATATGTGTAGAACCGTTGTCCCCACAGATACTTGGCATGAGTACACCCGAGGAGGTGTTTTCTCTGCAAGAGGCCTCGATATTTCCCATTTGAGGATTTTTTTGTTCACTCCGTTTAAATTCATGTGATGAAGGATGCTAGGAAGAAGTCGGAGCCGATCATGATAAGGTCGGGATATTTGTGGGTATGATCGATACACCCCACAACTATCGTGTATTTTCTTCCGGTATTAGGCCGCAAGAATGTTGTGCGACGGATATCAAATTTCATGAGGAGAAAGCCATGAAGTATTCGTCGAGAGGGAGCCACACTCGCATGCATGAGGAGCTATTATTTCCTAAGGATGAGCCTCATGATGTGGGATCAGCCACAAGATGAGGTTCATGGAGTGGAAGATACCACTGTGCGCCGCCAACCATCGCAGGGCGCGAAGCGCACCACACAGAGCCGAGCGACCGGCTCAAGATGCGTGTGCTGTGAGCACCTACATCACAAAATACAGACAGAGACAATCACTCCGGACTAAAAGATATCGGATACATGGCTCTTATGAGCAAGAGTATCGTGATGTGAGCTATCCCCCGAGGAAGTTGTGGAGGACTCGCATGGGTAGATGCCATAGTGGAAGAGAAAGACCGATTGTCGGGGTCAAAGGCATCGAAGATTGTCCCGAGGCTAGAGGGGAAATCTCGGGGCAGGGTTCGAGATGGATCTACAAAGTGAAGCAGGTCGACGGAGTGTGAGGAAGAAGGCAAGATTTGTTTTATGGCTTTTCACAAATCGAGGGGACCGATTGTGAGGAGACCTTGCACCTCGTCGCAAGGTATTCTTCCACATGGACGATTCTTGCTCTCCTTGCGCATGGGGTGGCACATTCATCGATGGATGTGAAGACTCGCGTTCCTCAACGAGTCATCGAGGAGGAGGTGTACATAGAGCCACCGAAGGTTTCGAGATCTTCAGAAGGAGTCGATGTGTGCAAAAGCCAAGAGAGCGTCGTATGGGTTGGAAACAAGCACTCCGTGCTTGGTACACACGAACAGACAAATATTTCACCGACTCTGATTCTCCAAGAGTGAGGCGATCCTAAACCCATACCGATTGTGGTGGAGGGTAAGTTTCTCGATCATCGTACTTTTATGTAGATGATTTGATTTTGGATGTGTGATGAACTCGTTGATACACTCATGCAAGGCTGATATTGCAAAGGAGTTTGAGATGAAGGACTTGGGCCTCCTTCAATATTTCCGGGATTGGAAATTAAGCAAAGACAAAGGCTATGGACCCAGTTTCCTTGCAAGTATGCCCGGGAGATATCGGGAGAAGTTCAACATGCATGGTCATAGAAGCTCTGATACTCCTCTTCCGGTGGTTGGAGGAAGGAGGATGCTACTTCAACAGGTAGTGGATGCCACCGCATCGACAAGCCAGGTCACTACGGTATTTGGTCAATACACGACTCGACATATGCTATGTCATAACTACCACAAGCTTGCATAAGCCAACCAAGCTCTTTTGGAAGAAGTGAAGCATGTATTGAGATATCTCGCAGGCAACGGATATGGATCTCGCAGGAACATGTTGATGTGGTTGGTACCGGGTAATATAGTTTCCCTCTCAAGGATGTGCTTATATGTTGATGATGATGAGCAGTGTATGTGAAACACAAGAGATATTCGTCAAGAAATTGACATGAACATGGGAGGTCGTTCTACCAACTCAAGAATATGGAACTTGCCACCGATAGTTAATGACACTGTTGAACATGCAATTGACAATGTAGATGTAGTTGAAAATGAAATTGTTGATATTGTTAATGCAGATGTAGTTGAAAATGAAATTGTTGATATTGTTAATGCGTATGCAAATAAAATGAAATTGTCGATATTGTTAATGACATTGAAAATGACCAATCGACATTGCCAAGCCAACTAAACCCACCATCATCGTCGTTAAGCCATGATTAATTTGAACAAACACAATGTCTTAAGAACCAATGAACAAAGCATGAACATGCCCTCACAATCGGCTAAATTGGACAAAGGAAATTGTTCATTTTTTTGTGGGAAATAGATCAATGGAAGAAGATGGAGCACATAATGAGGCACCAGGTGAAGAAAACAATATAGTTCAATCAAGTGCTACTTGACATCAAGTTCCAAGCAATGACACAGTGTGAGTGGGGAGAAGTTACTTGGGCGGTGTTCCTAAAGCTACCAATAGAAAGAGTGTCAATGAAAAAGAAGCAAGGAACACTCCGGTAGTCTTTGTTTGGGGCGAAGTGTCTACGCTACTCACCTCGAAGATCGTATAAAACTCCTAGTTGAGTCAAAAATAAAAAATTGGAAATTCAGAATTAAAACAATAAAAAAAAATAGGAAAAAAAGGGATCAAGCCAAGGGAGAAGAAGGCGCAAGGGCTATTGCAAGACAATGTCGATCGTATGAAAGGTTTGGAAAGAGAGAGAGAGAAAAGCAAGAGAAGGAGCAACAAACACAAAAATGTCAAGACAGAAAAGGAAGCAAGGAAGAAGTTAAACAAATGCTTGAAAGGGAACAAGGGATGATTGATATGGTTGACATAAATGCAAGCATAGTTGATGAGAATGAAACCGTGGACATGTCCAACACATCGGACAATATCACTGCAAATAATACAACATTATTCCAAGACCCGATAAACATTCAAGTGCCTCACTATCGTGGGTTTACCCACTTGCTCTATTCCTACCAAGGTAGAGGTGTGAATTCAATGTATGCTCATCACACACCTCCAATTAGCTAAGTGTGAGGTATGGGTACTTAATTTCTCCATGGTTGGATGGGACAAATTGGTCTCAATTATATGGCAGCGATCAACCACAACCTAACCAACCCTTCTTAGGGAGGCCAACCTACTTGGCTCAATCAAAGAAACCTGTGGTTTGGCACTAAAAATTCTCAAGGCCATAAAGAATAGGGGTGTTATATGTTTCTTTGGCTGTAACCACTTTATGATGTGGATTTGGATGGTTGTATATTTTTCTTGTCACATGAAGGTTGATTTTTTCCATACTATATGCGACATTGTAAGGAAGGAACATCTATAGTATATTAAATTGTTACACTGGCGTAATGACATGACAATGTAGTTTGATGTGTTATTTTTTTTATAGTATAAATTATGTATATTGTGTTAACGTACACCGCAAAATTAAGAGGTGGTATACACTACCCACTAAGGCTAAAGTGAAATGTCCACTACCGAAAGACTCAATTACCAACCATATTTGAGATCAGACACAACCGTAAAATCAATATAATTTAAAGTGCCTTTGGCCTCAACTCTTTCTAGAAAACAAATCACCAAATAAATCAGCTCTAAATAAAAACATGCAAATCCATAAAAATGTAAGATAACATTAAATTAAGTTACAAATAAATGTACATTACACTCTACAATCAAAATAAAAACTATTTGTTATACATAGTATAACATCACAATGACACAAAGTAAGCTCTTAAAATTTTATGCAAATATGATTTATTCAAGTGCAAAATTGAGAGGCTAGAGTACACTACCCACTAAGGTTAAAGTGGACATTTGAGACCTTGTATAACAACCGTAAAATCAATATAATTTAAAACAACTCTCCGGCCTCAACTCTTTCTAGAAACAAATCACCCAAATAAATCAAATTTACATAAAAACATGCAAATCCATAAAATGTATGATAACATTAAATTAAGTTACAAATAAAATGCACATTACACTCTACAATCAAAATAAAAACTATTTTTTATACATAGTATAACATCACAATGACACAAAGTAAGCTATTAAAATTTTATAAACAAAATTTTATGCAAATATGATTTATTCAATTGCAAAATTGAGAGGTGGTATACACTACCCACTACTGCTAAAGTGAAATGTCCACTAACAACACTCCAATTACCAACCATATATAAGACCGTACACAAACTTAAAATCAATATAATTTAAAAAATTTTCTCAAATTTCAACTCTTTCTAGAAAACAAATCACCCAAATAACCGTACTTTCTACATAAAAACATGCAAATCATAAAATGTATGATGACATTAAATTAAGTTAGAAATAAAATGCAATATTACACTCTACAATCAAAATAAAACTATGTGTTATACATAGTATAACATCACAAGGACACAAAGTAAGCTCTTAAAATTTTATAAATAAAATTTTATGCAAATATGATTTATTCAATTGAAAAATTGAGAAGTGGTATACACTACTCACTAAGTTGAAAGTGAAACGGTCCACTAACAAGACTCCAACTACCAACCATATTTTACACAACCCCATCCGTCCTAGGGAATTTTCATTTTGTTAACTTTCCACGTACATTTAAAGATATCACCGATGGACCAAGCTCATCGGTATGAGGGTTTGCGCAGCAAAAGAACTGCAACTCTTACAGTCGTCAATGAAAAACCAAAAGAATAGAGCATGCACAAACTCATTGTAAATCCGTGACATTAAACCTTCAATATGACCTCTTATTTTCAAAGGCCTAAGTATTTTTAAAAGAAGTATGTTTTTGGTTTTTTTTTAAATGAAAAAAAATATATATCTATGGAGTTATAAATTTGATCCGTTTATAAATTATACTTGTAAAATTTACCAGCTTTTCCCATGTACTTGAATTAACACCGAGAGTCATAAGGAACGAAGGATCGGTGGTGCTATACTCTATTCTCGTCATATAACTTTGATAAAGTTGCCTCAATGCCTATTAACATTGTTTTGTTATGCTTTTCTAAGTGTCTTATTTTTGAAAAGTGAAGGAGTGTACCACTTTTTCCATTTCATAATGTTTAAGCCTATTTTCACATAATAATGACAGCACTGTTTACCTCTCGAGATATCCTCTGGGGTTACCTAAGTATACTGGTTTTACTTTGACTCGACAAACTCGACATTACCCTATCACAATTGCATGACAAAAGACAATGTTTTGAAGATTCGCCGATACTTCTAGGTTGTGAATTTAGGCATTGAACCTTGCTTTGATGAATACCAAGCCCACATATACGGACTTGAACAACTTGGCATTACCCTATCACAATTGCAAAACAACAAACAATGCTTTGCAAAATCGCTAGAACTTACATGTTATTAACACAGTGAGCCGTGAGAAGTGATAGGTCGCTAAACCGTTCGCTACTTCTAAACCATCTCAACGAATTTATGCCAATTAACTTGTCTCAAACATGTATCTTACAATCAAAATGAGACTTTGAATGGTTGACCTTACCTTGATAACAAACTCCGCGTATATTGACTTGAAATTGCACAACACCAAAAAAATTTTGAAAACAAAAAACAATGTATACATGGATACATGGTGCATTCATTCTCAATACACGAGTACTAAATTTCACAAAATGTCCCTCCACATGTCGTAAGGCAATTTCAAACTTATTATTTATCAATAAAATTATCTTATAATGTGCTTCCATGAAAAATTGAAACGATGATGCACAAATAAAATACAATGGACTAAAAACAATAATTCAACAACTAGTTGTGATGACAAATAATTTCTCAAAACAATCAATGGAAATTTTCAAAACAAACAATCAAATAGTCTAGATTTCTAGAACACACTCCTATCAAAAAATAGGCAAATAGGCAAATGGTTATTTAGGCTACCAATTCCTTCTTTTCACATAGACACTACTTTGTACACTAGCAATACAACCCGTATTTTATCCTCGGGAATTGGCACAATAGCCCCAGAAAATGGTTACAGCAGCTAATGTGAGCTCGCATGGGAGAGTTCACCATTCGGTGTCTTTCTTTGCCAGTTTCCTTACCATTACCGCGTAAAGCTCACAGAAGTAAAGAATCACAGGAGAGGGCACGATTTTTCATTGTCCCTTCAAACACACCCGCAGCATGAAGAATGTGGCTCACGGCCTCCACTAGAGAAAGACAAATGTTTACCTTTTGTACCCAATGTGTCCTTCAAATGAGAAACCGTCGAGCAATCCATAATGACCACAAATAATCACGAGACGCAAAGGATAGGAGGAATTTCCTTAAACCAAACCCTAAACCCTAAACTACATAGAAAGACCGTCCCAACTCGTGGTTTCCACCCCAAGGAATGCGGCCCTAAAAACATTTTCTTACAACATGTTAAAGCAAAATAACATACAACTCCAAAACAAACAAGACATAGGTATAGCCCTAAAACCAAGCAAGGCTAAATCAAACAAGAAAACAATGCTGTAAACTAGTGCCATTCAAAGAAGAACAAACAATCCGAAGAAGAGCTAAATTGAACCGGTGTCATTAGAAGTGTTAATAAACACATGTTTTCAAGTGTTAAAAAACACAACAAAGGTCAGAATTATTTGCCTACCTAGGAGGTGAAGACGCCACGCCAAATGCGCAGGAAAACGTCGATGCAAACGTAGCCAATCGATAGCCATACCCCACCACAATTCGTCAATACCGTAACACAATAGAAAATGGCATAAATTAGGAAAATCTCTCAAAATCTCTCAAAAATGCAAGAAAAACAACTTCTTAACCCGTAAAACGAAAAATTACCTCTTCAAAACCATGGCACTCGCAAACGAGCATGGGGGACGGGGTTGCCGACAACTCTCAAGGCAAAGATTGAGCAAGCCGTAGAGGGCGCTTTGACGCGGGAGGACCAAGCTATGGTGGTCAGAGCGAATGTGTCCACAACAAAGGGCAGGAGCAACATCAACGAAACCAAGACAAACCAAAGAACCATCCCAACAAGAACGCACAAGTGGACATCTCAAGTTAACAGCCGACAAGTGCATATGCACCAACACTCCGTGACACACACATGAGCCACCGGGAGTTTCCTCTCGAGCAACATCCCGCTCGATTGCAATGTATTGTGGTAATGATGGCTGCTACATAACTCCGTGCTTGAAATCGTAGGCGTAATTTAAACGGGTAATTTAAGTCCCTCACCAACCACAACAGTAGGAAGCACATCATAAGTCCCCATATTGGTCATGGTAGCCCTCTTAGTATGTTAGTGTAGCCTCTTATCGTTATTATTGTACCTGTAACTCCCATTTTGTTATTATTGTGCCCTTAAATTATTATCGTTAGGTCGGTTAGATTACATTGTGGCTCATCAGGATTACATTATGGCCCTGGGCGGACTCCTATATATAGAAAGGAGGTTTTTTAAATTGTATCATCCAAGAATTGTTCATTTATGTAATGTATTGGAGGTTGCTCCCCCTCGGCTATTGATTTCTAAGGCGTGGATATCTCTCTTCTTCTTTATTTTGGAGTCGTGGTTACACAACATTTGGTATCAAAGGCTTGGGATTCTAGGGTTTCGTTGCCTGAAACAGGTCATCGGCATTTTCGCTTATAATTTTTTTCTACGAAGTTTTGTGTTGAAATTTTTAAGGTGCAAAGCTGAAATCCTGAGGAATATTGTCTAAAAATTTCAGAGTTTGGTTCACAATATTTTCGAGATTATCCGTGGGAAGTTGGGCCTTTTTTCAAGCTCCTAAACAGGTCATCGTGGCATTTTCGCTATACAAATTTTTCTACGAAGGTTCAGAATCTAAAATTCGTATGGTGTGAAGCTGAAATCCTGAGGAAATTCGTCAAAAAATTTCAGAGCTTGGTTCGCAATATTTTTGGAGATATGATCTCGTGAAGGTAGTGCTTTTTCTTTGTGCTCCCCGAATTTCATCTCAAAGAGGTGATCGTGGGAAAAGTTCAATAACTCTCCGGGAGATTGGATTGGGAGTGCCGTCAAAAGTGGTCGCAAGTACACGGCCTGTAGTTTCTTGGATATCAATTTCAGAGACAAAGAAAACAAAACAAGACACGTGGCAAGTCGTACAAGTTCGCTCTACCGAACCGGCCCAAAATTAGGTCATCGTGGGAGATCGACACAACTTTGTCTTGGGAATCCAAATCAGCCGACTTGTGGCATTCGAAGATAACGACACTTCAGTACTGAATTTCAGAGGACAAGATCTTCAATCACAAATATAATCCAATTTCAATATCGAGCTCCTCAAAAGCAAGAAAAAGGTGTGTATTGTTTTTTTTCCGAATTGCATAAGTCTTGTTTGAAGAATCAAGTTGAACTGATTCCAAGGGCATATTGGAGAATTTTTGTTAGTAATGGGTTATATTATGCCTCCAAAAAATAATTCCATACCCATTGGCCCTCGTAAAGCTATACTATGACGCATGAGGAGGAAGAATTGCAATATGAATTATCAAAATTACTATGATTAAGTGCAACAAATTTCGATCTTACGAAGAGCAACCGAAGATGAAATAGATGGTTTGAAAAGCAGAAAATGGAGGCTAAGTTGATGGTTTGAAGGATCAAATAATAGCTAATATGGATGATAAATTAGTGGAAGATCAAGGCCGAGCATCAACAACAAGTTCTCGAACTCTCAAACGATAACCCAACTTTTGTGCGTAATCTAATGAAACAACAGAAGATCAACATCATATCGAAAGATGTTATGAAGCAAATACAGAAACAAGAACTCAACAAGTACGATCAATTTCGTAATTTCTCAAATAAGTGAAAGAACTTTCTGTAGAATATTTCACATGGGAGGATGAGAATTTTATACGAAGCATCAAGAAACAATCAAGCGTCGAGGACAACACTTGCTGAAGGAGAGGGGCATGTTAAGTCCCTATATTAATAGTAGCCTCTTAGTATGTTAGTGTAGCTCCCCCTTATTGTTATTATTGTACCCTTGTAACCCCCATTTTGTTATTATTGTGCCCTTAAATTATTATTGTTAGGTCGGCTAGATTACATTGTGGCCCACTAGGATTACATTATGGCCCCATGGACTCCTATACATGTAAAGGAGGTTTTTAAATCGTATCATCCAAGAATTGTTCATTTATGTAATGTATTGGAGGTTGCCCCCTCAAGGGCTGATTTCTAAGGCGTGGATATCTCTCTCTTCTTTCTATTTTTGGAGTCGGTTACACAACATACATGACATGTGTCGTACAACCATCCATATGTCGGCCACGTGGTTTGCCGACATGGAACGTAGGGCACCCAAGTAATGGCGTCCCTCCCCTAACATGACACCAAAAAAAAGGAAATTTAAAAACTATAATTTTGAGTCATGTTAATATACCTATTGCTCCTCATTACTAACATTTAGAAAAAATATATAAAACTATTAACTTAAAAGAGGTAAAAAAAATAACTATTTCTCAACTTATAAAAACTAAACTAATAAATTAACTTAAACACCAAGATACTATTGATCACCGCAATAAACATTATCATCAACATAATATTAATCAATAATAAGATATTAAAAAATTAAAAATTAAAAAATAATAACTTAAAATGTAAATTTTATTCATAATCATAATGAAAATAACTTAAATTAAATACTCAATAAATAATTAAATATGTATATATATATAAAACAATGATAATCATTTAAAGAAATAAAAACCCTTTCAAAATCCAATCACTATCCGTATCATTCGTCTTTCTAATACAGCACAGTTGCTGCCTAACTCTAGGCATAAGACCTGCGACCCCATGTGCAATTTGTTCAAAATACATATCAAACGAATATGTACCATCTTCATCATAATTGCATAAGTCAACTCTGAAGTGATGTAATGTGGTTTATTCCACCAATATTGTGACGTTCATATTTAATAGGTTGTTTCCAAATTCACTTACTAAATATATTTTTTAAATATTAAATTTAGTGAAAATCGAAGCTGGTGTACATTTTTTTTTTAATATCAAGTTGTAAAGTTGGTTTATGAGAGGGTATGAATTTTATAAGTAAAGAGAAGGAAAATACATTTATTTATATAATAATAAGTTTTGATGTTTAGTTTAAATAGTTAAATTATAGTAAAAATAGTGAATTTAAATTAGTGTTAAGGTTTAGAATTTTATTTATTTGAGTTTTACTTAGTGGTAAAGTCTTAATTTACATTTAAATTTCATTGTTTATCTAAATAAAAGTTGTATATCTTATATTTTTTTTTCTAAAATTCTGAACTAAAATATTTAATCAAATAAAATACAAAATTTTGATTTCCTGAATGTATGTAAACATATTTTTAAAACTTATAATATGTTATACTTGCATTTACATTTAAATTTCATTGTTCATCCAAATAAAAGTTGTATATCGTATATATTTTATTTTTAAAATTTGAACTAAAATATTTTTTAATATAATTATTAGTTTATGTATTTAATTTATAAAAATGGGTATATTTTATTTTATTAAAATGTGTATGCAAACATATTTTTAAAAACTTATAATATGTTATACTTGCATTTACATTTAAATTTCATTGTTCATCCAAATAAAAGTTGTATATCGTATATATTTTATTTTTTAAAATTTGAACTAAAATATTTTAATATAATTATTAGTTTATGTATTTAATTTATAAAAATGGGTATATTTTATTTTATTAAAATTTGAAAAGAAATATATATATAAAAGTGAAAAAGGTGAAAATTGAAAGGTACTACCACCTATACACACACACACACACACACACATATATTAGTTTATAAAAATATTGATATATTAAAAATCGTGTAGTTTAAAAGAAGGAAATGCCCAAAAATGCAAAGATTTTGAAAAATCCGCAAAGATTTTATCATAATCATCCAAGAAAGATTTTATCCTAATCTGTTTACGCTTGTTAAACTTTAGTATTTTGAGTGCCCTAAGGGTTTTTGATAGTGTTGAATCTATTTCCACTATCAAAAATGGATTCCAAACACTCCATAACCACTCGATTTTTTGAATTTTATTTTACCGATCTCCCAAAGAAAATCGTCGTCCGAACTATTCCACATACCTCTGCAGACAACTTCGATAAAAATGAGTATATTGCATTAATGAAAGGTAATAATTATAAAATCACAATTTACATAAACAGTATTAACAAGATGTTCAAATTTTTTAGGCAATAAAGATAAAAATATCAATCGCAACCATATTATTAATCAAAGGTATTACATACATTGAGCACATTAGTCTCAAGATAGGAAATCTATCTTGACGCACAATAATGTGGTTGAGAGAATCTCTCAACCACACACTAAACTAGGAATAATATGCTCTAGCTACACTTCTATAATGTAGGAACAAAGACTTATATAGAGAGTCACAACTAATGACAAGTAGAATTACATATTCCAACATCCTCCCTTAATAACTACTTATCGTGATATTGATTGCTGTAAATTCGCCGTGGTCAATCATAAGAAAAAAAAAGATATGTTGATGTCTATAAAGTGGAGTGCAACCATCCACCGAATGCATGGGTACCAACCGTTGCAACCGCCGGGTCGTAGGGATGTCCTTCACTTACATGGTTCTCACAACCATTATCACCGCATACATGTACTCGTATCAAAAATGTGTTCCGCGATTCAAATCTACCACCACCGGAAAAATCCCATGTGTAGAATCGTCAAAAAATGTGTTCCCATGCGACTCGCATCTACCACCACCGGCAAATCCTATGTGCAGAATCGACAATAATGGAACCATACCTCGCATCCACCACAAACGAGCAAATCCCATGTGCAGAATCGCCAAAAAAGAGAGATCGCCGCCTTTCTAAGCCAACATCACGCCCAAATAATATGCCTAACAGCTTGCGCCCCGATCGCGCTTGACGCGACTATCGATATAAAAACGTGTCGACCTCTCAGGTTTCGAAACAACAATATATGAGACTCGTGAGTGACGTGTCAATATGTACCCACCCACTGTGTGCACTTGGGGCACCCGTAGCCACTAAGGCTCGTATGTGGTTTCCGGGTTCACCACAAAACATCACTTTAAAGTGACAAAAGATGGTTTCCGCTGGACCATAAACCATTACAAGGTGGTTTTGAGATTAGCACAACTTACACATGCCTTTACAAGGCTTACATTCCATACTTCCAATCTTTGGAGGTTCCGTGTACATAACATGACCACCGCAAAAAACACCTAGACTTGCTTACCATTAAACGTGTGACTCATCATCAAGAGTCTATTCCAAAAAAAAAACTCACAAAAAACACACACAAACTTGATCGTCTATCCTCCTTTTCCGCTCACCATACCATTCACCTCCATGAACACCGCACCATTCATACCGGAACACACCATTACTTTGGCTTTATATTGAAGCCCTTGGTATCTTCATTTTACTTCGCGTCGGTCTTATTCCATGTTTTACTCCGTCATCAATTAGAGTTGCGAATTCTAACAAAATGACATCATATTGAGGTCGCAAATCTCAATATTTATACAAATTTCCAAGACTTATCCACATTTACCCATACCAAATAAAAAAAATACCAAATGATAATATAATCACAAGTGATAACCATGACAAGAATACACATCTATGAAGAAAAAACTGCATGCAAACGTTCAACACATGGCCACGCTATTTATCATTGCGATACCGCCCCAAATTTCAGTTCACCGTAACACCGCCCACACTGTACATTGTCTTCAATATGATCCTTATCAAATCACTCAAATCGATCGCTTCACATTGCTTCACGAATGCACAAGCAACACCCTTCACCTCGCTACTAATTTACATTTCAACGAGCAAGACCACCTCCTCCACCGCCAGGCACTCAAACGCCCTTGAGGAGATACAATGTATCCACCAAGGCTCAACTCTGTACCACCAAGGCTTATCATACACAAAGGTCAACACAAACTCAATAAAGAACCATTAGTCGTTAACACTCACCAACTCTTCTCCACAACATGCAACGACACACACATCGATTCGTAGTAACATCGCGATCATACCTTCCATCACACAAATCGATCCCTCCCAACAAAGCTCACAAAAGAACCCGACAAATGTATTCTTCCCATCACAACAACCACAAGGACCCATGACAACACTGCCATTACCGTCATCTCATCGTTCTAATCGCAACACTCTCATCGTGGGGAACAACTCCAAGCGTAATATATTCGCCTCTAAATTGCCATCGAATTCACCACACGCTCTCCATGTCCACCAACCGCATAGACAAGGTCGTCAACCACTTTCACCGGATATGGGGTTTATCACATATATAGACTCTCGAATCGCAATAGAGACTACGTATCCACCAACCACACTCGACAAGTGTATATTCAACAGAGACTACCGGAGGAGATGACAAACAACTACTAACCTAATCGAACCGTAACATTTCTTCAATGTTCGCTCCATATTATCAAATGAAGAGATTCTCTGTTTCTACATACCCAATACTTGACCCATCAAGACAATCATGACCATCAGTTGAGGATATGCACCGCATCCTTTTGCACCATGCTGTGGAGCACCTTTCAAAAGAAATCCCGCAATCGATCTAAACGCAGTGAACACCGCCATCACCAAAAGGCCAATGAGATGAAGTGTGCCATTTTCAAAGCATTCCTTAATGCATTTAAACCTCTTCTCCTAATATATTTTTCCGCAGGCAAGAGCATAATCCACTAATTTTTCTTCATCTCCATTCTTATCTCATGAAATTGAATACGAAGACAACTACAAGTTAATTCAATCATAAAACCGCACCACACTACTCCGTAGAAATTCACAATGCCTTCGCTAACTTCGTGGAATTGTTATCTTTGCTTCCATCTGGGCCTCGCCGTCGATGGTGTGATTTTCCGAACCTGAGTTTGTCATTCAATTCACAAGCGCACTAGTCTACAAGTACCGCCTATCATCTCGTCAATGCACCATCCTCTAGTGTACCTCATCCATGCATGTTCAAAGCATCACGACATCTCTGGAATGCAAATATTAGTCGCTTTACCCTAAGTCTATGGATTTGCTCTCGAAAACCGTGATTGCGTATACAACAAGCTGCTCAAGACTAATCGCTAAATTCTCAAAGCTTTCGTGCTAATTGTAGTTCATCAAGATCGAGATGGAAGGTGCCATTCCCAATTTTTGCCATTTTTCCAAGATAAAAGCACAGGATGATCTATTCTACACCTGCGGGCGGGGAACAAGTCCACCACCGCCCCACCGTCCACCTCCGCAGTATCCAATTTTCCTCCCACGTGAGCCTAAAAGAGCCCCGTTGGGATGATGCTAACTGCAACCATGCGCACGCGACCCGCAAAGCCTCCTAGCTTCTCGAAGCTCCCGAGAAACTTCCACCCCGCATTAGGCATGTAGCTTGGCAGCATCCACTCCACAACACCGAACCATGTGTGCTTACGTTTTAGTGCATAGGCTCGAGGGGAATGGAAATTTCTCATTGCTATTCCACCGTATGATGTCGTGTTGGTGCCCTTTCTACGAGGCATAACAGAAAGGAACCCGGCATTTCTCAGCGAGAGAATCGAGACAATGAAGCCAAGCCATGGTTATGCAATATTCACCGCAGATAAAACTTCACGCATCCACCAACTCATGCATCCTCCACTCCAAAAGGCCACCGCCACTATGCGCATTGATAAACGCACGCGTGAGTTCCAAAAATAATCCACGCATTTCCTTCAAAGTGGATTATGCCTCCTTATGGACCTGCCCATGGATCTTACATTCGCATCGCTCAAATTTCTTCTCAAAGTAGCCACACACTTACTTGGCCTCCCGGCGTGAATGCCTCTACTCCGCGTATCATCCACAGACGAACGATGATTGCCGAGATCGATCTCAATCTCTCTCAATCTCAATCTCGTGGAAGTCTTCTACAAAGTTCACGCGCCTTCCCGACAAAGAGCTTGCGCCACTATGACACCCTTACCATTTAACAATTACACCACACGCCTCAAAGAACAGACATCTCGCTTCCACACCCGCACACAAACACAAACACAAAAAAATAAAAATAAACTAAAAACAAAAACTCTCTTTATTTCCTATTTCCTCACCTCAGAGGGCCGAGTCCAGTTTTATCACCTCGATACCAAGATAAAATATCAATCCGCAAACTATATTATTAATCAAAGATATTACATACATTTATACATGAATTAGTCTCAAGATAGGAAATCTATCTTGATGCATAATAATGGCTGAGAGAATTGTTTGTGCTCAACCTAGTCTCCTAAATTGAGTTCATTTAATTGTCAACTGTATTGGTAAACTATCAAGTGAAGCAAAATCGTATGTGCCTAGGTGTTTGTTTCTTAATGCGTTGTGTTTAGTGTTTTATGATGTTTTTGGTCTTTGATGGTTTTATGTTCACAAGGAAAAGAACTAAATGCTAGTGGAAAGAAGTCGATTGGTTAAAAATGAGGAAGCCTAATTTATCGATGACAAATGACAAATGAAAATGAAAATATCAAATGTTAATCAAACCTAAACTATGCACTGCTGTATCACAAAGCTTGATAATGACTTCAAGAAATGAATCAGCTAAACTTAACTTGCCCAAGTCTTTCATTATGGGTATTTTGGAAGAGCTTCGAGAAATGAGCAAATATATACAAATTCTCCCCAATTAAACAATTAAATAATCACTTATAATGATACAAACATCTTATCCATGATTAAAGGTTTGTTGAAGAACATTGGTAACATCATAAGATCTCTACTCTAAGATCAAGCTCCTAATTCTATTTTGCAACTTAGTTTAACATCACCAAACCTTACTCAAAAGTTATAGATTTCTTTTTGTAAAGTAGTCTTTTGAGGAAAGGCTTTGTTTATGAAATGGTAAAGAGAAGTTGCAAAAGCACGACCTTGGGATGATATTGTCTTCTCATTCAGATGGTTATGTGAGTCAATTATAGATTTGGAACAAAGAGGTTTTGTAAATAATGAAGGCCGTGGTGTTTAAGTTTAACAACTAATGTAATTTAATATGCAATGGATGACAACTAAATGTGGAATGTAAATACAATGAGCTAAGCTAGAACCGAACTAAGATGTCACTAGTCTACAATAAACAATACCGAACTAACAAGCCATTATCAAACTTAAAACGAAATAACAGAGCATGAATTGAATGCAATTTGACTCCGGACACTAAATTCAAGTTATCATGCAATTAATCTATGGGATTCTACAAAACTTATTTTGTCCATCATGAATGGTATTTTGGAAGAGCTTGTTAGAACAATCATGGTCAGACAATTCAATGCAAATGCAAACATAAAGACCGAAAGCAATTACAATTAAAAACTAAACATCACAAACCTATTTCCTACCCAATGCTATGATATTTCTCAGAAGAGCGTTTTAAGAGTAAGATCAGTTTATGTCGCTTAGTGTAAACAAACAACCTAAACTTTCAAGATTGGCTACCATGCCTTAGACATCATAAGGATTTTTTGGAAGAGTTTGCTTAGAATAAGTTCAATCATGGATAATGAACAAAAGAAATTGCAATTAAATCTATAACACTACACCATTTCTCATTCATTATCATGATCTTTTGGAAGAGTTTCTGAACAAGTATAGCTGATAAAGTGACTAATGACATTAACTATGAACTCAAACTTCAAAAACGTGAAAAAACAAACTAAGATACTTATCTAAATTACGAAAGTTAAGCCGTGCAAAGAGGTGGGCCCTCTACCACCGTACTCGAATCTAACTCAAAATCAACTCAACGCGTTCAAAGCAATGTTGTCTTCTTCATTAAAGGAAAATAAACTTGAAACCGCAGTATTCTCGTCTTCGTAACATAAAATAGCTCAATCCCCGAAATCTAAGCAAAATCTAGCGCTAGCCTCTCTTTCGCTTTCCCAAGTGCATTTATATCAAATTTACAATGTAATCCTGCAACAATATGGGGGGATCAATACCCTTGCATATCAAAATCGTACTAGAACTCTAAAAGATGGCGCAGAGGGACAAAGTTGTCATCCGGACTGCCCTAGTCCTATTAGGAGTCCGCCTCCCCGAATGAGTTCCCACGGCACCAAAACCACGTCCCGGTAATCTTGCCTATTCTTCATGGTGAGCAACGAACGATGAGGACATGATGTGTGGAATATGCCCATGTGTGGCTTTTCCCGAGAGGACACCCTGAACATGCTTGAACGTGAAGACAATCGGGCAGAATTGGCGTTAGGCTACGAATGTCCGCACTGTAGTTGGGCTTCGCTCAAAATGCATTACAATGACAAAATCACAAAACTTAGCAAGTTAGCCATGTTATTCATTCTAAAAGTAATTTTAACTAATTTCGTTGATCATTTAGGCCTGGGATAACAATGGATAAAGGAAAATGGAGGAAGTAAGATGAAAGAAAGAACAATTCGGGGGCTCAACAAGAATCTCTCAACCACACACTAAACTAGAATAAATATAGTTCTAGCTTACTTCCTATAATGTAGGAACAAACTCCTTTATATAGAGAGTCACAACCAACGACAAGTAGGAAATACATATTCCAACATAATAGTAGAGATAAATATTAATAAAAAAATTGTAATATATATATATATATATATAGAGAGAGAGAGAGAGTTTTTAACTTTATTAAATCAAAAGAAATTTTATAAATTTGACTTAACTAATCAAAGTGAGCTAGCCCAATAAAAGTTTTTTAAAAAAGTTTTTTTATTGGTATGTTGTTTTTGGAAAATTATGTGAATTTAAAAGTTAGTTGCGTCGATTATTTCTAGGGTTAGAAGTGTTAGATAATCTATCTAATCGATATTAGTTTAGGAGAATTGTAGTTTAGAGAATTAGACTTTGGTATACGTAATTTATTTTAAAGTTATTATATAAATGTATATTATATTTTTTATTTTAAATGTATTATAATGGAGATTCGCATAAATTTATTAAGAATTGAGCCTTGGTTCATGTTGTTAAATTTTTATTAATATATTATTGATAATAAATTTACCGATTATAAAAATGGAAATTGTTTAAAAGAATATAGCAAGAGAGTAAGTGTTCGGATTCATAATATATATACAAAAAATCATAACTTTATCATAAATTCAACCCCTCAACTAGTTGATTACAACCATGGAATCTCCAACACATAACTTTTTAAGCACCTTAAAATAATTAAAGCAAGTAATTCAACATAGTCGTTTGTTATGTTTCCTAGTTTCACTCTCAACACTAAGAATAAGAATCATTGATATAAACTACCCCTATCCCTCACTCAAGTGGGTTATCGTGATTACCCCATCGAAATAAGCCGAAGGCACACAAAATTTATCAATTTGTTCTTCACTTATTGATCTTTGTGGCTTACGAACTGGCTTTCAACTACACATTATATAGGCACGTGAACTTATCTTCATATGTATTTTCATATCGAGCTAACTAGATTCCCCATGTCGCAATTATAAAGAGGCTCCCTAAAACCTTTTAATAATGGTCGGGAATACTAATTTTTTAGATAAGATTCGATCGTCTCTCCTTGAAAACCTTTTGATTCTAATGGTGACTATCAATTCCCTCGAGAGTCATCCCGGTGGGTAATCACAAAACATAAGCAAAAGGCATATTATTTCTTCTTGAGCTTACATAGAGTGTATGCTTGGTCCTTGCTTATTCCTCCTCTAAAGAGCTCCCAAGTAATGACTTTCTCCGTAACTAGCTAGCAACATGAAGAGTCTTACACTTAGAAGGGATCTAATTTTTTAGAGTGGCTTCACCCTCCATTGCACCTCATCACCTTTCCTACCTTCACACAAGACCTAATTTATTAGTTTACTTAATATATATTTGTAGAGAAAATTATTTATCCCAAACCTACTAGTTTATTGTCTTTTCTATTTTCATATGATTGGTCTCAATAATAGCTATATACATCCCATAATTCACTTTTTTATTCCAAAAAAAACATAATAATGTTGTTCACTTTCATTCTTTATCTTAGACCTGTCATAAATATCCAATTTAATTTTGTGTTAATTAAATATTTATTATAAATATGTATGATTAATAAATACATTAAAGTTGTGTATAGCAATAGTATGCCTTGAAATCCAATATTTAATATATTGGCTATTTGTATGCATTATATGCATTTTCAAACTTGATATATATATATATATAGTTAAAGCAACAAGTTTTATTTTACACATAAATGTATGTTTAGGTTTTCTCACATCACTTGAGTTGTAATTTAATTTTCTTAATAAACTTGAATGAATAACAATATTTTAGGAGGTACATTACTTTGAAAGAGTGTATGTTTTTAGGTCTTGAATAACAATATTTTTGGGGGTACATTATTTCGAGAGAGTGTATGTTTTATCTCTAATATATGAACATAATTTTCTCCACATTATGAGTTATGTTTGATTTATATTAGTGGAAGTGAGTTATACCCTTAAATATTTTCTTGCACTTGAATAACAATATTTTAGGAGTCACATTACTTTGCAAGAGTGTATGCTTTAGGTCTTGAATAACAATATTTTAGGTACATTACTTTGAGAGAGTGTATGTTCTATCTCTAATATATGAACATAATTTTCTCCACATTATGAGTTGTGTTTGATCTATATTAGTGGCTAGTGACACTCTTAAATATTTTAACCAAAAAAAAAAAATACAAATGAAATGAAATGAAATTTTAACTTCGACCGCATTAAAAAATAGTTTATGGACCATGAGTTTCTTATTTTTTGTCACTATTTTCTTATTCAAATTGACAGATGAGTCGGCTCAACCTTCTAACAATATCATTAACAAAGACAATGCCAATAAACACATGCTAACTAAGATATTCCAATAACTTTTTTGATATCTTTAAACCCATCACATTCCAAAATAAATATTTTACACAAAAC
Source organism: Pinus albicaulis (assembly GCA_034641835.2). NCBI lineage: Eukaryota > Viridiplantae > Streptophyta > Pinopsida > Pinales > Pinaceae > Pinus > Pinus albicaulis. The sequence continues at coordinate 225,383,891 of CM076573.1, forward strand.
CATACTTTAAAAAAAAAAAATCAACCTCTCTAAAATAAGAATGTGTACATACAATAAGGAGGTTTTAATCTCCTTTGCGTTCGCTGCCACTTTAAATTAAACAATCTTAATTAGTGGTCACTCATCCTTTCAATAACACTATCAGTTTCCTTATTTTAAAAGAACACCTTAATCCAACGCAAAGTATTATATTCATAAATTTAGAACTACCGATGGAATGAGATCAGGGAAACGTGGATTGCTGGTCAAATGTTTTCCCGCCAGATGTAGCGGCGATTCACGATCATGTGAAGTACAGTTCGCACATGCAAACCTGCCAAATTCCAATTATCGTCCCCACAGAATTTTCTGTAACGCTAAGCAGAATTTTTAATGTAAATAGATTCTTTCAATAGTCCCACCATACTTCTGCATCTGCTTTTATTTAAATTTAAAGATGCTATCAATGAAATCGAAGGTCAATTGGGATCTGATCTTGGTAGATTTCATGAATATCTGTCAAAATTTTGAAATGATTTTTGGGTTTCCAAGATTAATTCATGGAGGCAACAAAATATTTTTGTGAAGTACTGATATACTTCTATTCTGACATAAAAATCTTTGAGATCAGCATTAGGAACACATATTCAGCCAGTTGTTTTGTTTCAAGTGTGATTAGATATTCAGCTAGTTGTTGTTGTTTTAAGTGTGATTAGATTTTAGTTAGTTGTTTTTATGTGATTTTTTGAAAAGTTTTTTGGTTTATTTTCTGATCTAATTTGTTTATTCAGTTAATTGTTGTTTCTATGTGATTAGATTTTAGTTAGTTGTTTTTAAGTGTGATGTTTTTGAAAAGTTTTTTGGTTTATTTTCTGATCTAATTTGTTTAGAATCTGGCAAAGATTTATTGAAATAACAAGTTTGATTGGTGAATACTGCAACAATCAAAATAACTAAATAATTTTATAAAATTTTCAATCATATTTAGTCAAAAATCAATTTAAATAACACCGACAAATTTTTTCTGCCTTATTCAATATCTTCACACTACAATATTTTAAACCATATCAATTATATTTGTTTGTTTTATTAAGTGACTAAACCATGTTCCCATTCATGTTTGTTTCTTTGCGAAAAGAGGAAAATGAACTAAATCATGTTCTCAATTTTTAATTTGTCTTAATGTGATACGTATAATCTATCTAAATGGATGAATTTAATTAATGTGTTTATAATAAATATTAAATTATGGGTAAAATATTATTATAAATAATTAATTGTATAGTTTAATTAATATATTAAATGAATTTATTTTTTTTGAAATTGATAAGAGGTTTTTAAGAATCATAATTTTAAGTTGTTGACTTCGGAAATTTAGTGGTCATGGGTTTTATAAGGTTCAACTACTTATGTATTTAAAAGTGCATTTTAAACAATAAGAAATCACAATCTTGCTCAATCTTGGTCAAAAAAATCATTTTGTACATTAATTAGACTACACTCCTAATTAATTATCTAAATTTAACCAATTATAAATAGTTATAATAGTTAAAAGGTATATACAAAATTTAAATATAATTAATTTTGATGAATTTTTTATGGGTAAAAAATTAAATTTATTTAGTATTTTTTAATAATATATATTTCTTTTCTATTTCCATTTTTAAAATTAATATAGTAGATTTGATGGATAAGAATATGTCATGTGTTCAAATCCAAAATAGTAGCTTATGTACACCTTGTAAACTTTAGCGCCTTCAAAAATTTAATATATCAACATTATTAATTTTCATCTTCCACATACTAAAGCAAAAAGTGAGAATAAGTGTATTGGTATCTTATTGATCCATAAAGGGAAAGCGTGTCATAAATGGAATTTGAACTAGGTAAAGAAGATCACAATCCTTCCCTTTGATCAATGAAACTAATTCCAATTTACAATTAATTTTACATATATATAAACCCTAATCGTAGGTGAAAATTAAGGACAATATATGTAGAACATGATTTCTCAAACAAGCAATTTATGGGGGTTGGAAATACTCTCCATCTAGAAGGGGAATGAGGTATATGCGCTCACTAAAGCTAGGACAATTAAAAGGATCATAATTTTGAATGGACTTGTGAGGTAATAATCCCTTGTTTTGAAGAATGGTTTCAAGTACAAGGTAGTTCAACTTGCAAAACAATTTTGAGGGGAGACAAGGTATATTCATGGAAATTTGGATTGCGGTGGTCATGAACCTCGAATTATTTTCCTTCTCGCAGAATTATGTTTTCGTATACCTACACTTCAATGAGATTTTTGGACAAGTCTACAATTAAACTTCAATTATTTTTCATGTAGTTTGTTGCTTCCTATTCATATCTAAAAGTCTTCGTTGTGGTTTCCTTTCGCCTAGAAACCCCTTATCTTTGCTTTGAAACTTGTCTCCTTCTCAATTTTCTTTCGGTCTCCTCGCCCTTCCTATGCATCTCTGCTTCAATCTCAACCCTAATCATATTTCAAATGTAATTCTTCTACTTTGATTGGTCAAGTGGTTTTTTCCATCATCTCTTCCTCCGTATTTTGTTAGTTTCATCATCTTCACTTGTAAACATGAGATGGTTTGGGCCAACCTCTCATGTAGGTCATACTTCTGCCTTCGGGTTTCTTTCCTTCTTACCCTTGTCTTTAAATTTAATATGTAAGCTAAAATTTTGAACCAAAGCCACCAGTGAAGCGTTCCGCAAGTCTTGTTTGAAAATTTGTAGGGAAAGGCATTCCTCTCATCGTTTCCCTTTTCAATAAATGTTATTATCTTAGTCAGAACTATTGGTTATCCTACTTAAGTGACAATAGATTCAAGAAAATCAACATGGCCATTAATTTGATTCTCAGCTTTCGTATTCTATTTTCCATCATTCACATGTCTGTTTCGCTTCTAAGAATGGGTTCGTTAATCGATGTAGAGTTCGAAAGCCACAACATTTCACAAAATCGATCTTTAAGCCTCCCTCGGGCTAGGTTGTCGGCACTCTTCCCCTTATCTCTTTCTTAGCATTATTCCATTGCAGGTGGGGAAGCATGCTCTCTTGGTAGGGAAGCTCTTAGTAGAAGAGGCAACACAAAAATGTGAGACCATCCACCTCCTTGGTCCAGGTGAAGGCGTAGAACTCAACTCATGTTTATTTTAGCAATACCTCTAAGAATTCAAAGGGAAATTGAGAATTCTAAGAGGGATGCTATGATCATGTAACACTGATTTATTCCAAATGAAGAAGCGTGGATTCAATCGAAAATCGGGTTCCATATATAGGAAATATGAGAACAACAAACACCAAATACATGCGTACAAATGGTCACTTATCGTCACTCAAGACCATATAATGGGAAAGGTGTTATGGAAAGATCGCAGGAACAATAAGAAAGTATTCTATGTTTGGACAAGGTAGAAAAGATCAAGACGACTAATATGGAAAGGAAACTTGCAAATCTAGAGTTCGGCTGGGAACTTTCAGAAGAAGACATTGCCCCACCTATCACAATTCGTGTGGATTCCCCTAGTGAATAGACTTGGCTTTATGCCAAATTTTGTTATGGTACTTCGTAATTTTAGGATAAAGGATGATGGAAAGGACCCATTTTGCATAGTGTTGTTGGCAAGGTAGAAGTATCTTATAGATTTTTTTATCAGCTTCAAACTCTTTATGTGGTCAAAAATAATTTAAGGTTATATTACTAAGAGATGGTTTCCCATTTGGTAAACCAATACACATCACGTAATCTAATGTTATTTTTTTATAAGGATATAAAGTAACTTGCCTAATTTACACAAAAAAAAACATAAATAAGAAATAAGTTAAAATGAAATAACATAAATATAACCATTTTAACTCAAAATTTATAACGCAAAATAAAGGGTTCATGCATGAAGCTAGGTTACACTTTTTAGCAAGTGAGGGCACTGTGGTGAAGAAAAGCAACTTGATCGAGCCTTTGCTTTCGCCGATCACAATCTTTCATCCGTCGATCAAGTTATTTTAGGGCTTAAATATCAAGCCACAATCAAGCATTAAAAAAAACTTCTACGAGCTCCCCGTGTAACCGAGGTTATCTCAGAGCTCAAGCAAGTAATTTTTTTGAAATTTCCCCCACCAATTTTTGTAGGTTTCTCGAAGAGATATAAGTGCTGCCATTACAAACATGTTTGGATGGGCCACAATCCGAGCTGTTTCTCTTTTTTGAAGATTGTTAAGAAAGAAAGGGGTATAAAGAGTGGTAAATTAGGAATTTATCATACTCTCACTGGGAGTGGCTCTCCACAACAAATGTATGATATGAGAGGCTGTCTTCTAGAGCTGCCTATTCCATACTCTTAGCAAGAGATGTGTCTGTAAAATTTACCACCATTGAGATCTTTGAGTTTTTTTTTATGAGTAAAATCTACAAAGATTTTGAATGGTCAAGACTCAAAGGAAGGTATGCTCTCAGGTAGTTGTTTGTCCAAAAAAGCTATAGTTTTTAATTTTGGAGATGCGGTCTTTTGGGTAAACTAGAAGGATATAGTTTTCACAATCTTCAGTAGGAGGGGCTTCCAAGACGCGCCACTATTTTGTTCATTCCATGGTTCGGGATCGGTTAGGGATTTTTGTGGTCTCAGCTAGAACATGTCTTCTCTCGTCTCAAAATCGGGAGAACGCAGTGAGAAATAACTCTCATTGTCTCGTTTAATTCTCGTTTCTTTCATCATCTACCATATTTTTCTCACTCACACCTAGCTAACCGACGCCCACGTGGTCATTTTACCTTTCACTAAGTTTTTCCAAGGCTCGTACAAAGAATCGACTCAGAAGCCATCAAACAATCGAAATGGACTATTCTCTTCCGGCAAAAATGGATGACTCGTTCATAATCTTCCCCGCCCATGTAAGGATTTCAAAATTAATCTCATGTAATCGCTAAGGGAATTTCTCGCTGTTCCCGCGTTGTTGTCGTTGTCACCGTGATTCTCATAACCCCGCCCCCTCGACGCCCTATTTATCCGACATGTTTTTCCGTCGGCCACCTTCTCGACCGCATCCTTTCTCGAGCGCGCGAAAATTTGAATCCACCTACTCGACATCGTAGTTGTCATCCTCACACTTTTCTCTGACATTCATTTTCGTTGTATTTATCTAACGTCCCGATCCTCCATCGTTACATTCTCAAGGCTTTCCATTATTGATTTACACTCCATCCAACACTCACATTTTTCCCCATAACCATCATATTCGAACGTTCCTAAGACATAACCCATAATCCATTTATGGACATATCGCTTTTGTCATGATCCATATCCAGGTGGTTGGGATTAAATATTCATCGACACATGCTACCCTTTCATTAATTCGTGTGACCTGAATCCAACCAATTTTGCTCTCCGTATCCGACCGCTGAGTTCTCATTTTGTCACCTATTCTTTGCGTCGGGATGGATCGATCGGGGACCCTTTTGGATCCGACACGTTCGCCCATGAAACCTTCATCGTGGCCAATGTGTTGGCTATGGGAAAACTTCATGGTTCCCAAGACAATCCTAGTTAATGAGGGGGATCCTTTAGCTTACCAAATCCACAATCCACAATCTCTCGCGCTCGAGACAAAGGCAACTACAAAATTCTAAAGGTGTCGGCTTTATCGCCCAATAAGCCTGTCCCTCACATGTACATTAAATAATCGAAATTTGGAGCCGAGTGATTTATGGGGACCTGGACATTTCCCTCGAAGCGCGCGTCGATCGCGGTGGGTTTTTCCGCAGATGACTAAGCGACGATGGTTGATAAAATCGTATGGGGTAATGGCAGTTACCCCCCCAAATTCGAATATTTTAATGAATTCCTAGTTTTTTATCATTTACCATATGAGGAGGATGTACAAGGTGTTGAAACTTATTGGGTCGAGGCCGAGGATTATTCACTCGCATTCATGGCATGCATGATATAACGCTATCATGGATTCCCCGCCCAAAACCTAGTCCTGGTCAAACTCAGGCCTCGCTCTCGAATTTTGGATGTCATTCTTCGCCATCGGGAGTTTTATTGGTAAGCTAAAATACTTGGATCCAGGATTTTTGAGGGCGAGAGACAAGCGGTGGCTTGGCTCTTGGTCGAAGTTAATTTTTCAAGGGTTTTTCCTGCACGTGGACCTGGATTGGGATGCGGCCAGCATGTACATCACATCAATTATTGGGGCATCCCTTTCGCATGCCTCCAATGCTACTCAACCTATCATTTAATGAAGTGTTGCCTCGCCAGGCAATAATATCTTGACTCGTCTACCGTTGGTCGAGGTTCGACACTTCTACTACTAGGGACACGATGGATCCAATTTTTTTCCTCTCGCCGCGTGCTTGCCGGTCACAATTTCTTGCCTCTTGATTCAATGACCACTCTAGGCCTGGGGTAAGTTTTTTTCCTTCCTCCCCGTGCATTCCTTCATCTTCGTTTGGCTACCAGCCTTCCCCTTCACCATTTCCCCTCCGCACCTTTCACTCACTCGTCGACCACGATCCACGTCCTCCTCATCCTCCGACCCTTTCGACGACCCCCATTCATGCTTGAAGCCTTAACTCTCTGTAGGGGCGAGTCCTCGACCAATGCTCAAAAGGTCATCGTCAACCTCTCTCCTTCCGCCATTCTCACATCTCCCACCACTTTGTACCCGCATCTCCTCTAGTGCATTCACCAAAACGTGTGTCCTCTTTCATTTCCCCATCACAGAAATTGAACTCGATATGCCTCCCTTGGAAGATGCCTCCTTGCCATCTATCATCCCTCTTGCGCCCTTCCGATCCCCCGAGGCTCTCCCCGAGACTATTTCTTCTCCACACAATTCGATCTAGAGAGACTTTGAATCTCTTCTATTGAACCCCGAGCTCGTAATTACTCCACTTAACATTCATGATGGTTGCAATCATCCCTTGGCTCCTCACATCTCCCTCAAACCGCAATACAACCGTGTGCAAAAAGGGAAAATGACAGCCGCCATTTTCTAGGAAGGCAAAAACACATTCCCTTTTTTTGGTAAACCTTGCTAGGCCTTTATGATATATCCCCCATCTCCTCAACTTATGATACCCGGCGCCTTAGAGTTGTCATGCCTCTCCGGTGAACCATGACCCACATACTTTCTCGAATCTTAGGGGATCAGTCATGACAAGTCCCTTTGCCACCGAGGCGACCTCATCCGTCGTTTCTCCTTCTATTATATTCATCCGTGAAACTATGTGTCTCTTTAATAAGGTCACCTTTTATTTCCTTGATATACGTCCCCGGGTGGCATATCACGAGTTAATCGACGCCATCGGGAACTCGCGCCTCGCCGTTTTCATGAAACCCTTATTTTGCAACCTTCAAATCCTACAAGCTTTTTTTGTCTCGCATTATTCTCAATGGGAACATCTTCGGGGCTTTCCCCCCCGCTTCAACCTATAAATATGTATGCCCTCTACCTAGATCCTAGGCCGGTTTCTGTGATCGATTACACTCATCTAATATTTTCGCATTCCTAACCTTATTCTTATCGCAGACCTCAACACCACTTAGCTACCTCTCGAAAGTTGGGGGAAGCACATTCATATGGACCTCTAATGAGAAGCTCGATCCATTTTTGCGTACTTCCACCTCTGCTGACATTTGCCCTTTGCCTTTAATGCCAACCTCGACGAATTGAAGAAGTGTTGTTGATTTTATTGGCAAAAGGTTGATCGTTGTTTTCTACATGAGGATGTTATGGAATCGCTGGGCAACCCGAGTTCTTCAATAATCTCGTATGGAAGATATCGTGGTCACCATCCCGTGGGACTTATCAAGGCTTGGTCTTCCTCATGGTGGGAAATCAATTTAAGTTTAATAAGATCGTGGTTCCCAAGACCCGCAGTTCATTGCTGGAAGTCAAAGATTACTGAATACCTCTATCGATAGCATGGCCTCTACCTCTCACCATGCGGCCGAGCTCTCAAACGATGGACTAAGGCTTGGGGAGAAGGGACAAAAAGGTTCGCATGATCTTGGATCTCCGAAAATTGGAGATGGAAATCAACAAAATTTATGCGTTCATGGTCTCATACCCTCAAAATGAATCGTTCTTTTGGCGCTCAAGGCCCCGAAGACAAGAAAATTTCCATTTTAAAAGTCCGTGAACTCATCCGGAAACTCAAAATTCAAAGTTGTTTGGGTCGAGGATGCAGACCAAAATTCAAAATTTTATCACCATTATGCAATGTACAAAAGAACTCAATTCTATCCGGAAAATAGAACCCTAAGGCCTCTCCTCCATACAAGCCAAATTTGGATATTAGAATGGAGGCTCAAATATTTTTTCTAGCACTTCAAACGTGCGCCGAGGGCATTCGGTTCGGGATCAAGTTTGGGTACTGAGCGATTCCCTCGCATGTTCAAGGATATGGATAATCAATAATTATATGCCTTGGCCTCCAAAATGAAGCAGGTACGTCATTAAATCATTTGCGCCATTAAAAGTCCAGGACCCAACGGATGGCTGTGGAATTTTATGTAGATTTTTTTTTTAGTTACCGGTGGATGATCTTATGCGAATGGTGGAATCTTCCGGTGGACCTCAAGCAAGATCCCTAAGCATATTAACTCCATTTTCATGCTAATCGCCAAGATTTTGGCTCCCAAAACTTTTCTTGACTTTAGCCAATTTCCTTGTGTAATGTTCCCCTATAAGATCATATCTAAAAGTAATCACTAATCGTATCATTGGTCCCCCTATGTAAGCACATTACCAAGGAGCAAGATGGATTCCTTCTTGGCTACAAGATCCGTTAGCCACCTATAAAATTTGTTATATCAAAAAGGTGGCTAAACATTTTTTGGAGCTCTCCAAGGAACAAGTTTTACTGCTAAAAATGTTATTCCCTGAAGACTCCATGAAGACATCATGCCTTTGGTTCAATCTTCAATGCTGTTTCCATTTCAAACTCATAAATTCTGTTGATTCCATGGAGAAAAGACTGTTGCAAAAGCCATTTTTCCCTTCCCTCCACCTCAAAACTAACCTTCATTTTACCCCTTTGTTTCCCATGAAATTCCTCCATTTTCCATTTTTTCCCCATTTCCTCTTTATAAAATCCCCATTACAGAGTTTAAAACTCATTTTTTAACTCTGGCGAAACCCTCAAATCCATTGAAAACTTGGAAAAATTTCATAAAAAATACGTTTTTGCATTACAGAATTAAGCCCCTTTGGTCTAAGTCTTAAACCACTTCCCCACTATATGCCTTGGTGCTGGAACCAAGCGCTGAACCATTTAAGTGCTTATCACATCGGAAAAATCAAAGCACACAAGTCATTTTCTTATGTGAAAGCCTTCGATGCGATTAAGTCCTTTGTCCATAAACCCTCGATCATATTATTATTTCATATAACCCGTGGGCCTGCAATCGGGTGCTAAAACATTGAATAAACACATTCCCGATTGCCTTTTTCCTTTGTAATTCAATAAACCCACTTTTTCCTAAGTTTAGTCTAAACGCGTCCAAACAATGTTTTTTAATGTAAAATGGGTAGATTGAAAAGCCTGCATCAAAAGTTCCGATGCGATTAAAGCCCCATTTGAATAAACCCCACTCTCCGCTTCATTCCATATGACTTACGCCCGGGACCAAGAGTTAAAAGTCCCGAAGCGCCAAATCACATCGCGAAATTCTAAATGGGTAGAGTGAAAGACCAAGCCCGACTTTTCGATGTGATTGGCCCTCATATATATGAGCCCCCCCGTCTATCGCATCGCCCATATAAACCACAGTTCTACACGGGCGCGTACCTCATTATATATATATATATATATATATATATATATATATATATATATATATATATATATATATATATATATAACCCTCCCTCGAAGCATAAAACCTTTTTATTTTATTAAACTTTTGATTTTCATAAGTTTTAAGGGGTTTTTCGCTGGTTCCATATTTGTGATAATCTTCGCCGTTGATCTTGAGCTGATCAAACGGCCCGCGCTACATTGCATCGCAAATCTCTATCGGGCGCATGTTTTTCCTCTCCCTGATTAGTGATCCCCTGATCGATCCTCCACCATTGGATCCATCCACCATATTTCAGATTTGACGACCCTCATTTTCTCCGATTATTAACCTTTTCCCCGGCCTTTGAACCCGTCCAATTTATTTCCCACCGTCGATCTGATCTGCAGTTCGATGGTCAGTGCTCAATCGCATCAGCTCTATACAAGTTCTTACCTCGCCGATTGCCAAACTCTGATTGCATCTGGACTGTCCACGTGTCCAGATCGGATGGTCCAGATCACATCTCCTGAATTTGGTTTAAAATATGCAACCCCGCTCATAATGTTTTTCAACCAATCCTAGCCATTGATCTCTGCAGATCAACGACCCTACTTCAAAATTTCTCTTCCTGTATAATTTTCATTTTAAACCCCAAATTTAATCTTGGCCGTCGATATTCTACATCCAATGGCCCAGATTGAAAACTGCCCTCCCCACTTCCGTCCGCACATCTATCTCATATTGCGTTCACTTCCTCATCGTTAGATCTGAGGCCCCAGATCTAACGGTCCACGTTACATATCGCGTAACTTTCAGCACGAAGGATAATTTCCTGAGGGCCGCGTGATATTGGTGGTTTTGAAAAGCCACGTGTCGGGCAGGAATGCATATCATGTTCAAAAAGGAAAAACCACCTCCTCGCCCTTTCACTGCGCAAAAACAATTGTTTTGCCTCCTGAAACCGCTTTCCCTCTTTTCCTTTGTAAATCATCACGCACCTCCTCAACCATTGATCTTTATGAGCCAATATCATCCGACGGCTCACATTCCTCCCAAAACCCATTTGGTGTTTAAATTCATTTTTCCTCCGCCTAAGGTTTTTAACCTTATTTCTTTATATTTTCGCCATTTCTCTATAAAGTGACTCCTTCGCTTTATTTCCTCTTGATTAATCCTGATTGTCGAAACTCTACAGATCGACGGATCCGACTTAAAATCTCCCTCTGCTCTCCTTTTGACCTCCTCTAATTGATCTCCACCATTGGATGTTGCCATCCAATGGCCTTGCTCCTTCCCCACACCCTCTGAAGCAGCTTTTCCGCAATAACGCAGGATTTTATAATAATTTTTTTAGGATTTAATGGTTTTTCCATTATATTGAAGAAAATCCAAAGGTTGGGGATGATTATTCCCATGCCTTTGATTCATAAAAGAGAAGCCATCCACGGGGCCCAATTTCAGGTTTCGTCAATGCTTCATGAGCATTGATGTCGTATAAGCCCTGTGCGGCCCTGCACATCAACAAGACACACAACAATGCATAAAATAATCTAAAGAGTATCAGTGTCGAATATTAAACATAGTAGAACAGAATATTGAAGATGAATCTCATGGTTTAATGGATTACAGCTATGATCGATTATCAAAAGCCTAATCCATTAATTTAAACACAATTAAAGGGAAAATCAAAAGATTATCAGACAAGAAAGGCCTCGAACGCCACAAAAGAGGCCAATTGATTCCTCTCAGCTACCACAGTGCCACCTGTTGCCTCAAACCTTAAACCGAGGTCGAACTATGATCAGAAAAGAAGATATTTGCCTCAGTGCAGCTGAATAGTTAATTTTGCTAAAAGAAATTTAATGCAAAAAATATCAGCAGAGTTTCTACAACATGAATCAGAGCCTTAAAGTCAACAAAAGCTCCCACCGAGCTTAATTATTAATGTAATACATTTAATATAGAGGACACATCTGTAAACTGATCCATTGTGCCCCTCAAAGGCCGAGAAGTATTAAGTCTATATTAATTGACCTGGGAGATCTTTTATCCCCTCCCACCTCCTCATTTCTTCTATAAATACCATTGTAGAAGATGAGAAAATGTTGGTTGCTATACTTTGAAATATACTTGAGCTTGAAACTTCTACTTGTAAATAGTGTTCCCGGGCTCTTGAAGCTCTACTTGTGATTAAATGAGTTAGTTTGAGAAGTGAAGATGACTGTTAAATTGAAACATTGGACTTAAAGCTGTAACTGGTTTGGAGCATCAATACAAGCTGATTTATGGGATCCTGGTCTATGTCGACCGTGATTTTATTTCTTATTGTAAATCGTTATTTTATTTATTTTTTCACTTTTTCCATCTTCTTTGATAAAGAACAACAAGCATAGAGTTAGTATTTACTGTATATCAGTACCCTTCTCTGACTGATAAGCTTTATCTAAATGTTTTCTTCCAAATTGTGTTTTTTAGGAATGATTTAATTCAGTTTAAGCAGTTAGGAATGCCGATGTTCCCTCATCCTACTGTCTTAGCTAAATATTGTTCTTAAACGTTATTTTTAGCTTATGTTAAGTAGAGATGAACTAAGGAAGTTATGGTGAGCCCTGTCCTAGTTTTATCCCAAAATACTATCTGAAGGTTTCCCTAAGAATGTGTCAAAAGCTGGCTAGTTTCAAAGTACTTACCAGATCTTAGACCATCCTTTGTTATCATTTGTTTTCCCTCTATTTTTAAATGTTTTTCTATTGAAAGTGTATCAAAAGCTGGCTAGTTTCAAAGTACTTACCAGATCTTAGGCTGCTTTTTGTTCTACATCTGTTTATTTCCCCTTCTTGTTGTATCATTTCATTCCATAAAATCAACTTTAAAGAGATCCTTAGACATATATGACTTGCCCCATGGACCACTCTTGCCCCTTATTGTTTCAATTAAACCCTATTATGACTCCATAGCCCAATGGACTAAAACCAACAATTGTCTATCTTTTTAGCCAAAACTTGTTCTGGTTGCTTGCAACTTCACACCTTTGAAACTCTTTCCATTTAGGATTTTCCCTCAAACAATAATCATGCTCAACCATCCAAAACAAAAAAAAACCCTCGTCCTTCATAACTAGTCTAATATGATTACCCAAAAGCTTTAAAGATAAATCAATCTTTGCACTTTATTGGAGAAATCCCTCTCCGGATTCAGGAGGGTTAGATCTTAGAATCCCAAAGTGGTTGAAATGGTGTTTCTCCCCGCGGTCGGACTTTTGCCAATATTTCTGATTACGAGGAGCTAACATTTCTGGCGACTCCGCTAGGGAATTCGAGTTATTTTCTTCTTGAATAATTTAGATATCTTAGAAACCCCATTACTCACTAGACATTTGGCATATTAACTAGTTGAGCCACCAGCAAGCTAACATTTCTGGCGACTCCGCTGGGGATTTTTGAGTGTTTTTTAGCCTAGGTACCTTTAAGACCTCAGAAAACCCTTGATTCAAGAACGTTGTGCAGTGAGAAAAAGAAACCTTTTCAAGCACTACCAAGTAATGGTAATCATGATGAAACATGTTTGAATCAGTGACAAACTAGGAAAACCCTAGGATTCTCATAAGAGTTTATCTAACCTTGAAAGATCAACTAGCTTAGCCATAAGAGTAGACTGTTTTTGTCTCATAGTCGTAGCTAAGTTTTGAAACAGATTTAAGACACTCTTAAAAACCAATAGGACTGAAAAATAACTCAGAAAACCCAAAAATATTTCGGATTGGTATCCAATAAACATGGTGGTGTACCATAAAACCTTTTACCTCTGAAAAGAGCTAAAAAAATCCACTTGGCGACTCCACAATCCTTAACAGACCTTAAGACTCCACTGGGAAGAACCATTATCATTATAATATCATTCAAACTCAGTTAGAGGATTGTAGGATTAGAATTTGTGTAAAACAAGTTATTTGACCTCTTAAAGACTGCCATATCTGGTTGAACTTTCCTTGTTTAGTTGGGTCTAAAAAACACAACATAGTGGCTTCTAGAAAGATTCATACTAGAGCTTATCCTGACCCTAACCTACCTGAGATAGTAGATAACCCAGAAAGTATCCTTAGGAAGTCTACTAAGATTAAATTTTCAACTGTTTTCAGATCACCCTTGAGAGCTAATTTAGTTCTTGAAAATCTTACAGCTCTACACCAATCACAAGTTGACTTAAGAAATCCATTTAGAACTAGGTCACTTGATGATATAATCCAGCTAGATTCTGAGTCTTCACTTTCATCCCCAGAAACAAGTGAACATCCTGGTGATAGAGAAACAACACCACCTGATTTAAATTTCCTTCACAATCTAGGTGTCTCTCATCCAAGATCAGCTCAGCAATCTACTGATGTTCCATCCACCTCTGTTCACCAAAAATTCACTGTCCAAACCACTCCACTTCAGCCCACTTTCCCTTTTGTTAATCCACCTCCACCACATATCATGGCAGCATGGTATGCTCCCTTAGTCCTTCCTGTTCCCTTAGTCAATCTTCCACAGGACTGTCAGTCCAAAATACCTTTATATGATGCCAATAATTCTACAAATGCATCACAACACATGGATAAAATGAATGAATACTTTGATAGAAATGAAATTGATGACGAGTCTGTCCAACTAAGACTATTTTCTTAGAGCCTGGGGGCAGAAGTAAGAAAATGGTTTAAAGGCTTAGCCCCCCATAGTATCAATGATATCCAAGCCTTCCATCAGAAATTATTAAAAAAATGGGAAGTTAGAAAGAACCCTCTTCAAATACTCTCTGATTACAATAACCTCCACAGAAACACTAGGGAAAGTGTACAAGCTTACTGCACTAGATTTAATAGTGTGTATAATGCCCTTCCCCCAGATTTAAAACCTCCACAAGGCTCAACATTAAACAAGTTTCCTGAAGGGTTAGACCCTGAAATGGCCTATCAGCTGAGAGAGAGAGACCCTGCAACTCTTGAAGATATGAAAAAAGGGGCTCTTGCTGTGGAAGTTAACTTGATGGAGAAAAGAGCAAGAATGAAAAATTAGAAGAGAGTATCCTTCAGATAAGAATCCACACCTTCTACTTCCAGCTCAAAGATGGAAATAATGATGGAGGAGATGATGAGGAAAATGAGCATTCTTGAGAGAGCACAATCAAGTTAAAACCAAACTGCTCCTCAAAATAGGAACCAAAACCAAAATCAGAATTTTAGAAGGAACCAACCTCCAAACAGACATAGGGAAGATGATCAACATATCACTCCTCCCTTTCATCAAAACTATGTAAGTGAGGTTGAGGAAACAGATGAGAAAGTAGAGGAAGATGATATCAACATGCTGGGAGTAGATAATGATGACTATGAGGTTCATTATAATAGAAAACAGGGTCTATAAACACCTTATGATGACAGAAGAGATAACGATGAAAGTTATTATCAAGACATGGAGAATGTCATCATAGAATCTCGAAGGGAATATGACCTTAGAAGTAAAACTAGTGAACAAAATCCCAACAATAAAACCTTTAACAAATCTTCACAAAGTAGCACTGTAAACAAGCCTAAAGTTGTTAAACAGAAAGACTAAATAGTGGCTGTAAATTCTAATAAAGGTAAAGAGAAAGACACTCAAAACAATGTAAAACAGAGTGCAGAACTTAGTAGTACGAGCAAATCAACTAGTACTCCTGTTAAAATCATTTTGTCAAATGTAAATAGAACAAATCAGCGAACAAATTTTGCTGACAGAGTGGCAGCTAATAAGGCTGAGACAAGTACTTCAAAGAATCAAATTCCTTTCAGCCTGGAGCAGGAAATTTCCAAAATTAAAATCTCTATTCCTCTCTCTGAGTTAGCTTCCCAGAATGTCTATAGGATCCAAATTTTGAAGGCTTTAAACATAGAGGATAATAATGACATAGTCAATCTTAATGATGACCAACCTTATATTATTTTTGGCCCAAATATTGAAGGTAGATATCAAGGGGGACCGATTCCTCCCTTTTATGTGAGTTTAAACGTTCATGACAAGATTTTTCACAACGCTATGCATGATTCAGAAGCCTCCCACAATTTAATGCCAAAGGTAGTAATGGAGAGCTTGGGTCTAGAAATCACCAAACCTTATAAAGGCCTTTACTCCTTTGAATCCAGCAGAGTAAAATTTTTGGGTTTAATTAAAGACCTCTGCGTTAACTTAGCCCAGATTCCAGCCAAATGTTTGGTCATGGATATTGTTGTGGCTAATGTTCCCCCAGATTATGGAATGTTGTTATCAAGGTCTTGGGGGGCTAAGTTACAAGGGACTATGCAAATGGACATGACCTGCGTGACCATCATTGTTTTTAATCAGACAAGAAGACTTTATAGGAAGTCCCATATGCAGTACATGGTTACTAGTCAAGACAGACCCCAAAACTCTCCTCTGTACTCTGTAAATACAGGCCTCGATTCTTTATCCTGTTTAACACCCAACCGTCAAAAATGTTTCTTTGCTACATTGGAAAACTTTAGCGAACCTAAAACAGGTCTTGAACTACAAATCATATGTCCATTGCTCTTTCACCTTGAGAGTCAAGAAATCATTCCTCAACTAATTGTAAAATCAGGGGAATTAAAACAAATTCAACCAAGTGCCGATACTCAAGAACAATCAGAAAGAACAATGGTTGAAGAGGACAGTAATCAAACGAAGGAACCCGAAACTAGTCCTCTATGGAGTATGTACTTCGACGGGTCGTGCACTAGAACTAACGCTGGTGCAGGTGTCTGGATTTCCAAAAATGAGAACAACCACATAGAAAGCATTTCCTATAGATTAACCTTCTAGTGTTCAAATAACATAGCGGAATATGAATCCCGGCTCTTAGGCTTACATTTGTTGAAAAAACTAGGAGCCAAGAGAATTAAAGTTCACGGGGATTCAGAACTAATCATTAGGCATGTCAATGGGGAATACAATGCAAATCATCCTAGACTTAGAGCCTATCGAAATTATGTCATGGATATTTTAAAAACGTTTGAAGAGTCCTAATTGATTTTTGTCCCAAGAAAAAGAAATAACGCAGCCCACAGCCTAGCTTTCGTGGCCAGAACATGCTTAACACCATATGAAACCAAATAATTCACAACTCAAATAAAATTCAAACCAGTCGTTCCTGATAATGAAAAGTATTGGCAAGTGTTCAACGGAGACAAAAAAATACAAGACTTCATGCAATTCAAAAATGAATTTGAACTTCACAGTTCAGATTCAGATTATGAAACAAACTGCAATAGTGAAGAAAATTTTCTTGGTGAAGAAGAACCGTCCCCTGAGGTTGCCAATATAAATCTACTATCTCACAAACTCAAAAACAAAACAGATATGATTGCAGAGGTAGAAATAGAGGAGTTAGAAACCCTACAGTCTAATGAAGAAAATTTTCCAAAGGGTCTGGCCCCTTTAGAAGAGTTTTTTGATTTTAACGATGTGGCCAAGAAGCCAAAACTGGAGCCTGTAGAGACTGAAGTGGAAGAGTGTAATATAGGAAGTAAACTTAAACCGAAAATGATTAAACTGTCTAAGACTTTACCAGCTCACATTAAACTCAAATACATAGAGCTGTTTAAAGAATTTTCTGATGTCTTTCCTTGGGGTTACGAAGATCTTAAATCCTATGAAACTGAAATAATACAGCACAAAATCCCTCTCAAAGAAAACCAAAAACCATTCAAACAGAAGCTGCGCAGAATAAACCTTGTTCAGTTGCCTTTGGTTGAGAAGGAAATCAAGAAAATGCATGAAGCTGGTATTATTGTCCCTATTAGATATTCTGAGTGGGTGTCTAATCTGGTGTCTGTTAGGAAGAAAACAGGAGAGATCAGGCTTTGTATAGACTTTAGAGACTTAAACAAAGCTTCACTCAAGGACAACTACCCTTTGCCCAAGATGGACCATATTGACCATATTTTACAAAGGGTAGTTGGTTCAAAAATAATTTCTTTTCTTGATGGCTATTAAGGGTATAATGAGATCTTAGTTCACCCTGATGATCAATTAAAGACAACTTTTACTACATCGTGGGGCATTTTCATGTATGTGAAAATGACCTTTGGTCTAATGAATGATGGAGCAACTTTTCAGAGAGCCATGGATATAGCATTCTCGGAAGAATTGGGCCACTTCATCATTGTATACCTCAATGATGTTATTGTTTTTTCAAAGATAGATGAAGAGCACTTGGAACATTTGAGAAAATTTTTCGAGAAATGCAGAAATTTTGGGATATATTTAAGCCCTAAGAAGACACTATTCAGTCTCCAAGAAGGTAAAATTCTTGGGCACATTATTTCAGAAGAGGGTATTAAGATAGACCCAAAAAGGATTGAGGCCATATTGCAAATCTCTTATCCTTGAAACATCAAGGAGTTACAATATTTCATTGGAAAGATTAACTTTTTGAGAAGGTTCATACCCAACTTGGCCGAGCTCCTTAGGAATATAACAAACATGTTGAAGAAGGAGCAAGGGGTAAAATGGACCTTGGATGCAAAGAAGTCCTTTGAGCTGGTGAAACAAGCGTTAACCAAAACACCGGTCCTAATAAGTCCTGATTTTTCAAAAGATTTTTATATTTTTTCATTTGCGTCAAAACATACAATAGATGTTGTCCTTTTATAGAAAACCCACAAGGACAAGAGTAGCCTATTGCATTATTTAGCAAGGCTTTGAGGGATGCCCCTCTGAAGTATAACATTATCGAAAAGCAAGCTTTTTCTTTAGTTAAGGCTTTAAAAGACTTCAAATTATACATCTTGCATTCACACGTCATTTCCTTTGTCCCAAATTCCGTTGTGAAAGACATTCTAACACAGGACCCAGATGGTAAGAGAGGTAAGTGGATTGTTTTTATTCTTGAATATGATTTAGAAATAAAGCTCACTAAGCTCATCAAAGGCCAAGGTCTAGCTAGATTAATGGCTGAATCCAATTTTGAAGTTCTTGATATTAATATGATTAATGCTTTGGATGAACAAGAGGAAATATCAACTCCCATTGTTGAAGATTATTTTATGAATTCCTCTTGGTATGCTGATATTCTTTACGTTTTTCTTAAATTAAATACACCCCCTGGTTTGTCAAAAACAAAGGCAAGGTTTTTGAAAGTGAAAGCTGTAAACTATTGCATTATAGATAGATGTCTTTATTGGAAAAATAAAAGTGGTATATTGCTCAAATGTTTGCCTGAGTTTAATGCAGAGAAGGTTAAGCATGAGTTCCATGAAGGAGAGTATGGAGGTAATTTTTACTGGAAGACAAAGCGTCAAAAAAATCTTAAGGGTCAAGTTACTATCGTCTACTCTTTTTCGATGTACACAAGATGATACCGTTCGTCATAAATGTCAACTTTTTTGAAGGCAAAAGGAAGTCGCTACCCTTACCCGCATCTAATCACCGTTGGGCTCCTTTTCAAATGCTGGGGACTTGACTTCATAGGAGAAATCCATCCACCATCCTCTCGCCCGGGAAGATAGATGGATTCTCACCGCCATAGACTACTTCACCGAATGGATAGAAGCCATCCCTTGTAGGCAAGCCAACGATTCTGTCATTATAGAATTTATGGAGACTAATATTCTCTCTAGATTTGGCTATCCTACCAATATCATCATTGATAATGCAGCAACATTTGGATCAAAGAAGATGTGTTTGTCTCCGTTGAGTCTCCGCTGAGTCTCAAACTGCATCTTCCTATACACCTTTCTTCTAGACCTTTTTCATTCACCTCAACCTTCTAAGTCCTCAACATCATCGTATATTAATTGTAAAAGAGCATCTAAAATGGTTTTTAACTATGTTTTGTGTCCGCTTGATTTAGATTTCAAGCTCATTTAGTCATGGACCACATTGCATCACAGAATTTTCCGCAGCCATTTTGTGAAAGTCTATGTTACAGGTGTCTTCAGGCAATTCGAGCCACATGGGCAAGTCAGAAATGATGTGGACATGGATCGTGTCCTATTGGCTTGGGAAAATTCACCTAAGGAGGCTGTGGTCAAAGGTGGCCAAGTGGAAGTCAACCGTAGAGTCCCACGGTGACAGGACTCTATTTCTCATCACGTGAAGATTTGTATGACCGTTTCTAATTTACGGGAGACACATCAACACCTGTACACGGCTCCATAAGTCGAATCCAACATCCACTCTTCATAGATTTACTCCTCACCGCGGCCATGATGCTGGATCTCTGGACGTGATGGTTCACGTGTCTCTATCAGCACAAACTTTAGGGAATTAGTTATATCACCTTTGTTATAAATAACACGTTTTCATACGCATAATAGTTAGCCTCCATATAGCTCTGTAATGTAATTGCGTTGCCACTGTGCTGTAATATCATTTCTCTGTTATGACTACATTTTAATATATAAGAAGACTCTGTTTCCAAGCGTAATTCGTATTTGAAGGCTGTTGCCCGAGGCTGGTGCATAGGGCCCCTGCACACGCTGAGGTTTTGTGCATTACTCTATAGTTTCTTGTTTTGTTTCTTTAAGTTCATTATGCCATAAGTCATTCACGTGTTTATACATTGCATCTTTCATGGTATTTATGCTTCATCTTTGTTCATAATCTTTCATGCTTTACATTTTACTTTTTTCCATAATCTTTCATGTTTTATGTTGTGGTTAACTGATCAGTGTTCTTGTTTCAGATTACAATAGGCAGCCCGGGCACTTGCACATCTTTTTATAATGACTAATGACATGGAATCAATATTGTCCTTCTGCTAATTTACTTTTCTTAGTTTTTTTTTAATTCCAGCACTGTTTGTTTATTTCAGTCTTGCACATTTGCTTCAGTAGTTAGATTTAGATATATTAAATTGCTCATGTCATTTTCAGTTACCTCTGAAAGCCATAGCTAGACTAATGGTGAGGGATTGAAGTATGAGTGTGTAGTTTGATATTATTTTACTTTCTGCAAGTTAGAAATATTAAATTTCTCATGTCATTTTCAGTTACCTCCGAAATCCATAGCTGGACTAATGGTGAGGGATTGAAGTATGAGTGTGTAGTTTGATATTAGTTTACTTTCTGCAAGTTAGAAATATTAAATTTCTCATGTCATTTTCAGTTACCTCCGAAAGCCATAGTTGGACTAATGGTGAGGGATTGAAGTATGAGTGTGTAGTTTGATATTAGTTTCTTTTTCTGCAAACTAGATATCAGGTTGCTCAAGTTGTTTATGGTTACCTCCGAAAGCCATAGCTAGACTAATGGCGAGGGATCAGAATATAATTTTATGTAATTTGATTTAGATTTACTTTGTTGCAATTCTTGGATTTCTTTAAGCATAGTTTCTTTTGTATTTGGACAGCAGCAAGGATAATGAGTTTCATGATCAATAGTTCACTGTTGTTTGACTAGAATAGTGATGCAATTTCATTTTCTTTGAAGAATTAATTTTTTCATTGTGTGTTTTAAAATTCTTTTGAAGTTTGGAAAATCATTAGAAGGACATCATTGTCTTGAATATTTGTCTCCATACTTGTCTTTTAGAATTTCATAAAAATCCAAAAATGACAAAAAGTAAGAGATAGGTTATCTTGCACATATAGTGCGCCACACTTCATCAGCCTACGAATCCTGGATTGATAAATTAATGTAGCAATTTAGGACACACTAAATTTACCAAACATTTTGGCGCCGTTTCCAGGGAAGTGTAACTAGGTAGCCAATTTCTTAAAAAAAAAAACAAAATAATAAAATAAGGGAAAACTTGATAACTTCTTGAAGTATGCTCTCCTCTTGCACCTAGTGTGACCTGGAAGATTAGAAAAGAGAGTTATTGGTTCAGTAATTTCTTAAGTATGCTCTCTTCTTGCACCTAGTGTGTCCTGGAAGATCAGAAAGAGAATTATTATCCCAACTTTTAAAAATAAAAAATAAAAAATGACATGCATAGAGCAAGAGATTCTAGGGGAAGGTTTATAGCTAAAGCCAAGAGTTCGATTTTCACAACTCCATCTTCTTCAAGGCATAGAAAAGATTCACCACCATCTACCCCTAGCTTTAAGATTTTTGGAATTCAAGGAGCAGCTGAATTAGAGGATTCTCCTATACCACCTACTAAATCTCATTTAGAAAAGGAAGAGACTCCCTCTCATCCTCCCTTGATAGAAGAACTAGAGGACTTTAAGGACTCTAAAGAAACTATCATGGCAAAGGAAATAATAGATGGATTTGGAGGTAGAGGTAGAGGTAGAGGAAGAGGAAACAATGGAGACAACAATGGTGAAGGAAATAATGGAAGAAATAGGGAAGGAGACAACTTGTTTGGATTCCCTATAGTTGATGAGGAAACTCATACAAAAATGAAAAATATCTCACCATCTGTCCTCCCTAACTTTTATGGATTGCGAAGTGAGGATCCTGAAACATTTATGTTTGAGTTTGAAGTCGTGTGCCGAACTTATGACTATATGAAAGACTCTCAAAAACTCAAACTATTTCCTTCAACTTTGAAAGGAGCTACTTTGAAATGGTTCATGGGATTAGCCACTCAATCTATTAGGACTTGGAATGATATGAAACAAACATTTTTGGATAGATACTTGGACTATTGTATGCCCACCAATCACAAGGATGAGGTATTCAAAATGATGCAAAAAGAAGATGAAAATTTGGAAGACTTACTTGAAAGATTTCAATACAACTTTAAAAGAGCAAAGATGAGAAACTTAGATGATGAAACCTTGAAAGCCCTCATATTAAAAGCCATTAGAGATGAATGGATAGATATTTTAAACATGATGGGGAAAGGAGACATTTCTCAACTTCCACTTCATGACATAACAGAACTATGTGTCCATCTCTCAAGAGGAAAATCTAAAACAGGAAAAGGGCCTAGGGATCCTTCTCTTATTAGGGCTAAAAAATCTGCAACTGGATTAGTAAGTAGGGCAGAGATTGGTAAAATTCTTGATGAATTTAAAACTGATATCTTAGGGAGTCTTAGTGAACAACTAGACACCCTTAAAATCCAAAACACGCAGAAATCAAAAACAGATGCTCTAGCCCTCTTTTGTTCGAAATGTAGGAAGAAACATGCTTTAAGGGAATGTCCCTTGGATGCAAAATTTGTAGAAACATGTATAATTTTCTCATAGAATCATGAGATCAAGGATTGTCCTTCAATTCCTGGACTCAAAGCTGTGTTTCAAGAAGATCCAAATTCAGTAGAATCTCTCTGTTTTGTTGCAAGAAGACCTTGGCAGGGACAACAAACTCAAGGGTTTAACAACCCTATGAATCTTCAAACCCCACCAAATTTGAATCCTTGGCAACAACCTTGGCCCCAACATCAAAATCCATATCAGCCATGGGTACAAGGGATGCAAAATCCTTATGGGAGATTTGCTCAATTTTATCAATATCCTCCATCTTTTCAAAATCAACAAGCTCCACAACTTCCAAACCCAAATCCACAACTTTCATTGCCATTTCCACAACAACAACCTTCTTAACAAAATCCAAATCATCAACTCATGCTCCTATACCAACAAAAGACAAATCAACTTCCAGCTCAGCCATTGCCAAATCCTAACAATAAAAATCCTCAGAATACTTACATGGTAGAAGGACAACAATTTCCTACCTATATGATTGTTCCTCTCAATGATGGCCCACTCAAATTTGCAGAGTTTAGAAAAACCTTCTATAGATATTCACATAAGATACTTCCAGGAGGACTCTCTTAAAGTCAATCGTGTCTCCAGGAAGCATCTCTTCAAATTAAACATTCAAAAAGAAAAAAAGAAAGCACGACCCACAACTCCTAGTAGTTGAGCAAACTCAGCATCTCTATTCACACCTCCTTCTCGAAAGACTCACAAAACTGACAAGGCAGAAACAAATCTAGTTGCCTAACTATGATTTTCTAGATGAATTGAAGAATGTTTGTATCAATATTCCCTTGCTACAAGCCATTCGAGAGATTCCTATTCTAGCAAAAACAATAAAAAAACAATAAAGGAGTTGAGTTTCAAAAGACCAGGAAGGAAACTAAAAGACACAAGAAGAATCCACCTGGTAGGAAAAATTGCAGATATTATGATGGGAAAAATTACCATGCAGAAGTATGTAGATCCAGGAAGTCCAATTGTCAAGACACATATAAATGGGATGGAAATTCCAAACACATTGATTGACTTAGGGGCTGCTATCAACATTATGAGTAGACAGACTATGGACCAGCTAAAACTTCCTAACCTTCTTTTTACACCTACTTTACTGCAACTTGCAGATCGATCAATTATTAAACGAGATGGTGTATTAGAAGATATTTCAGTCTCCTTAGATTCTTGGGAATATCCAGTAGATTTTATGATTTTGACTCCCAAGAGTAATCTAGGAGGGCACCCACTTATCTTAGGAAGACCTTGGCTAGCCACGGCTGATGCTTTCATTAGTTGTAGATCTGGGGATATGTACATTTCTAATGGTAATTCGACAAAGAAATTCAATTTGTATCCTCCAGCAAAAGCAATCACAGAAGTAGGAGAAAATGAATGGGTTGATGATGAGGACACTATACAACCTGTCTTTACCATTTCTGAAATCAGTGAGGATAGTCAAATTATGAACACATTAGAAAATTTTGAGACATCTTCAGAATATGACCCCACACAATTTCAATTGGAATCTGACATAGAATATTTATCATCAAGACAAATGTCTCTTTACTCTATGGAAGAGTTTGGTAATTCTGCTATTGAGATTTTTTCAGGAAAAACATTGAATATCAACAAACATTTGGAGAAGTCACAACAAGAAGAACTAACCAGAATCTTGCAAAAACATTCTACTGCATTTGCATGGGAGTATACTGACATGAAGGGTATTGATCCTAAGACTTGCATCCATCATATCTATATTGAGGAAAACGGTAGACCAATCAGACAACCTCAAAGAAGGATGAATCCAAATCTTAGGGAGATAGTGAAAGAAGAGCTCCAAAAACTTCTCAATGTAAACTTCATTTATCCAATTTCGGATAGCCGATGGGTTTCTCCTTTGGTTATAGTACCTAAAAAGAATGGTAAATGGAGGGTATGCATTGATTACAGGGAATTGAACAAAGCAACTTTGAAGGATCACTTTCCTTTGCCTTTTATCGATCGGGTATTAGATACATTAGCAGGTAAAAAGTACTTTTCATTTTTGGATGGTTTTAGTGGCTATAATCAAATTTAGGTAGCACCTGAAGATCAAGATAAGACCACATTTACTTGTCCATGGGGAACTTTTGCCTACCGAGTGCTTCCTTTTGGGTTATGTAATGCACCAGCAACATTCCAAAGAGCAGTACTAGGAATTTTTTCTGATCTAATCCATAATTGTGTAGAGGTTTATATGGATGATTTTACAGTTTATGGTAATTCATTTGAAGAGGCATTAGAAAATTTGGAAAAAGTTCTTATAAGATGTAAAGAAACAAACCTTTCATTAAGCCATGAAAAATGCTTTATGATGTTTACTGAAGGGATTGTTTTAGGACATCATATTTCGGGAGATGGGATTAAGGTTGATAGATCAAAGTTGAAGTCATCTCCAAGTTGCCTATTCCAAATTGTCAAAGAGATGTTAGAAGTTTTCTAGGATTTACTAGTTACTATAGAAGATTTATAGAAAACTTCACTAAAATAGCATCTCCACTCTTCAAGTTGCTTACAAAAGACTGTGAATTTAAATGGGATCTTGATTGTCAATCAGCTTTTGAAACTTTGAAAACAAGAATATCTGAAGCACCTATCTTGAGAGGACCAAATTGGAAACTCCTTTTTCATATTTCTACGGATGCTTCAGATACAGCTCTTGGAGCTGTGTTGGGTCAAAAAGATTTAATTCCTTATGCCATTTATTACACCAGTAAAAATTTGACTCCCACAGAGTTGAACTATACTGTGATTGAAAAAGAGTTTTTAGCTGTTGTTCATGCAATTAATAAGTTTAGACATTACATAACAGGCTATGAAACTTTTATTCATACTGATCATTCTGCAATTAGATATTTAATGAAAAAACCTGTTACTAATGGCAGAGTGACAAGATGGCTTTTACTTTTGCAAGAATTCAATATTACTGTGTTGGATAGACCAGGAAAACAGAATACAGTAGCTGATTTCTTATCTAGGATTTAGAATACTAAAGAAGATTCTCCTGTAGAAGATAAGTTTCCTGATGAATATTTGTTTGCAGTAACTATTAAGACCCCTTGGTATGCAGATATTGCTAACTATTTGGTTACAGGGAAACTACCTTCACATTTATTTCCAAGTGAAAAATGAAAAATTATTCAGGAGAGTTCAAAATATTCATGGATTTCTAACAAATTGTTTAAAACAGGGCCAGATCTTGTGATCAGAAGATGTGTCAGGGAAGATGAAATGCCTGATATTCTTAAGGCATGTCATGATGAACCATGCGGTGGACACTTTGCGGACAAAAGGACGGCCTATAAAATCCTTTCCTTGGGATATTATTGGCCTTCTCTCTTCAAAGATGCAAAACAATATGTCAAAAGGTGTGATAGCTGCCAAAGAGTAGGGAAACCTACCCTTTCAAATGAAATTCCATTGCAAACACGGGTACTCATTGAACCCTTTGAAAAATGGGCTTTAGATTTCATTGGACCTATTAATCCACCATCTAAGCAAAAGAAGTATATATTGGTTTGTACTGATTATGTTACTAAATGGGTAGAAGCCAAAGCATTAGTATGTGCTACTGAAAATTCAGTTGTTCATTTTCTTTATGAGGATATTTTTACTCGCTTTGGTGTTCCAAGAGAAATTGTGACAGATCAAGGAAGCCAATTCACATCCAACCTGGAGGAGAAGCTGATGGAAGAATACAAAATCAAGCATAGAAGATCTACTCCTTACCATCCACAAGCAAATGGTCAAGTGGAGTCTACCAACAAAGTTCTCGAAAGTATCATCACCAAAACTGTTCATCTACATAGAAGAGATTGGGCAGAAAGGCTTCCTGAAGCCTTGTGGGCCTACAGAACTACATGGAGAAATACAACAGGACATTCTCCCTATGAAATTTTTTATGGGAAGGAAGTCCTGCTCCCCATTGAGTTCCAAGTCAAGACCTTCAAGATAGCAGTTCAGTTGGGGATGGACTTATCAGAAGCCCAAAAGCATAGAATGGAGCAGTTGAATGAGCTAGATGAGATCAGACAAGAAGCAATTTTAAGAACTGGTCTAGTTCAATATCAAAGAGCTAAATGGCATGACAAGTACATCAAAGAGAAGAAGTTTCAAGAAGGAGATTGGGCATTGTTATTTGATTCCAAGTTTAAAGATTTCAAAGGAAAATTTCAGACTCATTGGCTTGGGCCATATGAGATTGACAAGATCTTTAGCAATGGAGCGGTAAGAATCAATACCATTGATGAGTTTCAAACTCCTCTTATTGTGAATGGCCACAGATTGAAAGTTTATCATAAGCCACTCTCAAAAGAGGAATTTGTCAAAATGTTTCAAGAAAATTCTGCAATCAGGCTGGTACAGAAGAATTCTTCTTCTCCACCAGCCGAACTTTTGTTCTTTTCAGTTAACAAAAAAAAAATAAAAAATAAAAAAAAATGTATAAGCCTGAAAACCAATCAATGATTGGCAGTCTTATACAGAAAATGTAGGGTGAAAATCAGGAACACCTGACACCCTATATTTTCCAAAAAAAAAAAATCTCTCTTTCATTTCACAAGTTTTGTAACCACCCATTCCACTTCATTTCACTCCACTTCATTCCATTTCACTTCATTTTATCTATTTCATTCCATTTCACCAATAAAATTCTCTTTCATGACCATTTCCATTTAGTCAATTGTCATCCGTTCATTTCCATTCACCCAAATAATAGTTGTGTCAGTTTCCGCAGCTGACACCAGTTTCCGCAGCCAGAAGCAGATTCTGCAGCTACCACTCTGTTTTTCAAAAGAATGTACAGCCAGATGTTATTTCCATAATCATGAAATCAAATGCAGGTATGAGGACCAATTATGAAGACATGGGGCATTCGAGATATCAATGAGGAGCAACTAATTGAAGACCAAGGAAAAATGGCAAGAATTCCAAGGTATGAGTAAAAATTTATTTCAAATGGCATTTAAAACACATTTTTATATAGTTATAAACCATAAGCTCCATTATGTGCAATGATTGTATTGAAAAACTCCGTAACCACTCCATGATCTCTGTACAATCCTCCCACAATCCTTGCATTCATTCTCAAACGGTCCCATAATTAAACCTCTGATCTTCACTCATACTCCGATATTCCACCTATGACAATGAAACGTAGTTGATTTGACTACGGCTTCTTTCAGCCGCATAAAATCCATAGCCGTTGTATAAACGTGCTTACATTTATTCTGCAGCCACCAAATTTTAAAACACTGCCGGATGTGTTATACTCCTCCTATTGTTCTATTAATCTCACAGCCGCATTTCCGTTGTGCTCACGTAACCCTTCTCTGTTCCGCTTCACCCCATTTCGTTCTCTGTTACGCTATAGTCTGTATACCCACTCTCTGATATCTACCTACAGTCATCGTGCTCATTTCCATTCATTCAGCCGTCCTACTTCCATTGAACCCTCCTCACGCAGGCAAGTTTTTAAAGAGCAGAAAGAAGGATGGGTAAATTGTTGAGAGTAGAACCAGAGGGACCTAAATTCATGGAAGGATACCCGCAAGTCAGGGATATATTGAAGAAGGAAAAGTGGCTACGGTTTATCCAAAAGTTTAGAGGCTATCATAAAGAGGTGACAAAAGCTTTTGCAAGGTCTTTCAATGGCCTGGAGGTAGATATTGGAGACCTTAAGTTTATGGTGAATGAGGCATCTATAGCATCTACCACGGCACTTCTTCAAGAGGGTGAACGTTGGTTTAAGAACAAAAGCATTAGTGATGAAGCCTGGAGAGTGATTCTACATAACCCAGGTATGGACATAACTATTTTTAAAAGAGGAATTCCTGTTCATGCTTTGAAAGAGGAATGGGCTACTTTGCTGCTAGTTGTTCAAAAATTTATCACTTGTGAGGGCCGTTTTGGGTCAATGTATATGTACCATACCCGATTGCTGATGAATTTTATAGATAACCAGACCCTCAATCTGCCATACTTTTTATTAAATAGTTTGAAGAAGATGTTTGTGACTGTTCAGAAGCATTTAGGGGATGTAGAACCACATCTATATCACCATGGTCTTGTGAAAATTTTGATTGAAAAACAGTTAAAAGAGAAGGACACATGGGAACAATTTTTGATTAGAAATTTCTTTGAGGAACCTCAAGAAATTCCTGAAGGTAGTACATCAAGAAGGAGTAGGAGAAAGAGAAAAAATGATGAAATTCAAAGTACTCCTACTACTACAGTTGAAAGAACTAGTAGGGAAGAGAGACTGGCAAAAAGGAAGAAGAAAGAAACCAAGGGTAAAAATCCAATAACATCAAAAGAGAGAAAAAGTATTAAGGCTATGCATCAAACCCCTTCTTCCGAAGAAGATCATCAAGTGTTATCTGAGAGACTAGTTCACCTTCAAGAACAGTCATCTATGGCCAAGAAGAAAGGGAAAGGAAAACAAAAGCAAAAAGACAGTGGTCCACAGCGTGTGAGAAGAAGCAGCAGGCTTAAAGGGAAGTTGAGGAAAACACAAACGAAAGGACCCCATTTTATTGATTTGGGAGAAGAAACATCTGAACAATCCCCAGCTGGCCATAGTCCATCTCATTCTCAGTCAGACAGTGAACCTAGTTCATTTCATTCTCAGTCAGACATTGAACATAGTCCATCCCATTCTCAGCCAGACGTTAATGTGAGTCCTTCTCAGCCAGATTTTGAAGACAACTCTCCTCCACGGCATTTTGGGGACAACCCAATAAAAACGACACCTGAGATAGACCCAAAGCAACAAGAAGTATATGATTATATAGAATCTTTAGAAAGAGCAACTATGGGTCCCAGTACTTCGTCCACTCAGCCTCACACAGCACAAGATGATCTAGTCCAATCACTGAAACAAGAAGTCTTTGAGCTAGAGCTTTTAAATAGACACATTAAAAATGAAAATGAAACATTGAAGGAACAAGGCAAATTGGACAAGATCATTCATGATAATACCATGCTACATCTGGGACTATGGCAGAAGAAGAACAAGAAATTGAAGAAGAAATGCCAGAAGTTAAGCACAGCACTGATTAATATCAAATTCAGATGCTTGATGAAAAAGCCCATGATGTTAGCAGCACCAAGGAAGAGGAGGAGAGGACTGGATGTACTGGCTGAAGTGTCAAGGCATATGAATTGAAAAAGGATTATCAAAATTTTGGTTGCATGAGGACATACAACACCTTCACAGTGGGGGTATGTTGAGTCTGAAATCTGCATCTTTCCTATACACCTTTCTAGACCTTTTTCATTCACCTGAACCTTCTAAGTCGTCAATATCATTGCATATTAATTGTAAAAGAGCATCTAAAATGGTTTTTAACTATGTTTTGTGTCTGTTGTTTGATTTAGATTTTTGCTCATTTAGCTGCGGAATCTTGCCACTTTCCGCAGCTGCTGCAACTTTCCGCAGCCATTTTGTGAAATTCTATGTTGCAGGTGTCTTCAGGCAATTCGAGCCACATGGGCAAGTCAGAAATGATGTGGACATGGATCGTGTCCTATTGGCTCAGGAAAATTCACCGAAGGAGGCTGTGGTCAAAGGTGGCCAAGTGGAAGTCAACCGTAGAGTCCCACAGTGACAGGACTCTGTTTCTCATCACGTGAAGATTTGTATGACCGTTTCTAATTTACGGGAGACACATCAACACCTATACATGGCTCCATAAGCCGAATACGACATCCACTCTTCATAGATTTACTCCTCACCGCGGCCATGATGCTGGATCTCTGGACGTGATGGTTCACGTGTCTCTATCAGCACAAACTTTAGGGAATTAGTTATATCACCTTTCTTATAAATAACGCGTTTTCATACGCATAATAGTTAGCCTCCATATAGCTCTGTAATGTAATTGCGTTGCCACTGTGTTGTAATATCATTTCTCTGTTATGACTGCATTTTAATATATAAGAAGACTCTGTTTCCAAGCGTAATTCGTATTTGAAGGTTGTTGCCTGAGGCTGGTGCAGAGGGCCCCTGCACATGTTGAGGTTTTGTGCATTACTGTATAGTTTCTTGTTTTATTTCTTTAAGTTCATTGTGCCATAAGTCATTCACGTGTTTATACATTGCATCTTTCATGGTATTTATGCTTCATCTCTGTTCATAATCTTTCATGCTTTACATTTTATTTCTGTCCATAATCTTTCATGTTTTATGTTGTTGTTAACTGATCAGTGTTCTTGGTTCATATTACAATAGGCAGCCCGGGCACTTGCACATCTTTTTATAATGACTAATGACATGGAATCAATATTGTCCTTCTGCTAATTTACTTTTCTTAGTTTTTGTTTAATTCCAGCACTGTTTGTTTATTTCAGTCTTGCACATTTGCTTCAGTAGTTAGATTTAGATATATTAAATTGCTCATGTCATTTTCAGTTACCTCTGAAAGCCATAGCTGGACTAATGGTGAGAGATTGAAGTATGAGTGTGTAGTTTGATATTAGTTTACTTTCTGCAAGTTAGAAATATTAAATTGCTCATGTCATTTTCAATTACCTCCGAAAGCCATAGCTGGACTAATGGTGAGGGATTGAAGTATGAGTGTGTAGTTTGATATTAGTTTACTTTCTGCAAGTTAGAAATATTAAATTGCTCATGTCATTTTCAGTTACCTCCGAAAGCCATAGCTGGACTAATGGTGAGGGATTGAAGTGTGAGTGTGTAATTTGATATTAGTTTCTTTTTCTGCAAATTAGATATCAGGTTGCTCAAGTTGTTTATGGTTACCTCCGAAAGCCATAGCTGGACTAATGGTGAGGGATCAGAATATAAGTTGATGTAATTTTATTTAGATTTACTTTGTTGCAATTCTTGGATTTCTTTAAGCATAGTTTCTTTTGTATTTGGACAGCAGCAAGGATAATGAGTTTCATGATCAATAGTTCACTGTTTGTTTGACTAGAATAGTGATGCAATTTCATTTTCTTTGAAGAATTAATTTTGTCATTGTGTGTTTTAAAATTATTTTGAAGTTTGGAAAATCATTAGAAGGACATCATTGTCTTGAATATTTGTCTCCATATTTGTCTTTTAGAATTTCATAAAAATCCAAAAACGACAAAAAAGTAAGAGATAGGTTATCTTGCACATATAGTGCGCCACACTTCATCAGCTTACGAATCCCGGATTGATAAATTAATGTAGCAATTTAGGATACACTAAATTGACCAAACAGGTACCTTGCTAGATACAAAAAAAAAAAAAAAATCATGAAAGAATCTATAAAAAGAGGGAGGCGTACTGATATGAAATGCCTCATCATGCTTGGAGGAAATCTCGTTGAATCGGGTAGATATCCCAAGTTAACTAGGTTCTACACCACCATCTATCATAGTTCTAAATGAAACTCATCTCATGGAATATCAAAGGGCTCAACAGCCCCTCCAAGCATTGTTTGATCAAGAAAAGAACTGCCCAAGAAAAACCCACTACTTTTTTTATGCAAGAAGCCAAATGTTCTACCACCACGTTGAACACTATTTTATCAAGATTATGGAATGGTTGTAGTACCACTATTTTTTACGCTCTTGGTGCCTCGGGAGGCTTAGTTATTTCCTGAAACCCTCTCCAAATTACCCTTACTAACCTTCATGATTATCACAACTTCATTCAGGCCTCTTTCCATCTCCTTGGCACCAACATCTACGGCCATCTCATCAATATTTATTTCCCCCAACCGATAACTCAAAAAATTGAACTCCTGGACTCCATTGAGAGAATCAACTCTCAACGAACCTACCCTCTCTGGGTTTTTGGAGGAGACTTCAACATGGTCACCATATTAGAGGAAAAAATAGGAGGGCACTCCAGGCTTGAAGCAGATAACCACAGATTCAAGGAATTAATACATATCAACTAGCTCATTAATCTCCAAACTTCCAACGGACCTCACACTTGGAACAATCATTAAGGAGGAACCCACCAAATCGCCTCGCGCCTTGAGAAATTCCTCATTTTGAACAACTCCATCCATCTAGGTGGAGACATAGCCTCCACCATTCTACCTACATCGGGGTCTGACCATTAGCCTATACAGCTGTAGTGGT
The DNA here is from genome assembly GCA_034641835.2 of Pinus albicaulis. Classification (NCBI taxonomy): domain Eukaryota; kingdom Viridiplantae; phylum Streptophyta; class Pinopsida; order Pinales; family Pinaceae; genus Pinus; species Pinus albicaulis. The sequence goes on from CM076573.1 coordinate 225,416,959, forward strand.
CTTGCCTTGGTGCAACAAGAAACAAGTCATTCTGCTTTGAACAATTTTGGCTAACACATCCTGGCTTCAAGGAATTGGTTACCAATTGGTGGCGCATTATCGCCTCGCCAAAGGGCTCCAAAATGTTCAAATTCCAGCAGAAACTCAAAGCTCTCACAATCTAGCTCAAGCAATGGAATCAGTCATCCTTTGGAAACATTTTCAAAAATAAATTGGACTTGGAAGCTCAGACGGCTTATCTACAGCAAAATATCATTATGGAAGGGTGCACAGATGCACACGCAAACCAGGAGAAATATGTAATGGGTTGATTGGAAGATCGCACGCAACAGGAGGAAATTATTTGGAAATAGAAATCTAGAATCTGATGGCTCAAAGAGGGGGGGGGGGGGGACACAAAATTTTTCCATCACTCAACCATCCAATGCCTAATGCACAACTGCATCTCAATCCTCAAGAATTTACAGGGGGACAGGCTCGAAGCACACAATGATATTGAACAGGAGCTGCTAAGTGATTTCAAGGATACTCTCAAAGAACCCAATATAGATCGCCAGCCTTCCATCAACAGAATTACCCAGCACATCCCAAGGGTAATCATGAAATATCGCAATCAAATTTTGCTACGACCCACCATGTTGCAAGAGGTTGAACAAGCGATGTCACAGCTCAAATATGGGAAAGCTCCAAGCATGAATGGCTTCACCGCTAACTTCTTTCACTGCTTTTGGGATGTGATCAAGCACGAAGTTCGGGATATGGTTGAGGAATCTAGAAGCATGCATTGGGTTCTACCGGCCCTCAATTCCACCTTCCTCACTTTGATTCTGAAAGAAGAACAGGCGACCACTCCAAGTAAGTACCGGCCCACCACCCTTTGCAGCGTCATTTACAAGCTCATATCAAAATTGATAGCCAACAGGCTCAAACCTCTCCTCCCACTACTCATATAACCTGAGCCAACAGGGTATGCAGAAGGAAGACAAATTTTGGATGGCATCATCCTAACGCATGAATTCATCCACTCTCTGAAAACACAGGAAAATCCAGGTATGCTTCTCAAAATTGATCTCTCCAAAGCCTTTGATAAACTCAGTGAGACTTATATCCAACATATGCTCCTGGCCTTCGGCTTCAGCCCCACCTAAATCATATGGATCATAAGCATGCTCTCCTCCCCTTTCTTCTCCATTCTTCTCAACGACTTACCCTCTCCCACCTTCACTCCCTCAAGAGGCATCTGTCAAGGTGACCCTCTTTCCCCTTTCTTGTTTGTCCTCACGGTGGAAGGATTGGGTCATTTAATTCGACATGCCATCAGCTCTCAATCCCTCCAAGGAATCTCCATTTTCAACAATCCCCCACTCTCCCATCAAAAATTTGTGGATGAAAACATGATTTTAGGCCATCCTTCTATCCAGGAAGCCAACTACTTCAAATATTTGCTCGATTGCTTCTCCTAAGCTTCTGGCACCACTATCAATGCCGAAAAATTGCAGCTCTTCTTCTTTAATACCCCTGCAGTCACCGAACGCAATATTTTGTGGATCCTTGGTTTCTCCATTGCCTCTCTTCCCTCAAAATACCTAGGAGCCCCAATTATTGACTCAACCATCAAACATACTTCTTGGAAAGAGCTCCTGGACAAGCTAGAAGCAAGACTATCCTCTTGGATCCATCGGTTTCTTAACCTTGTTGGTCATCTTGTGATGATCAATTCTATCCTCCAATCCATGCTGCTTTACCTCTTCTTAGTGTCGGCTACTCCAAAATGGGTTCTGAAATCCATCTATAATCTTCAGCATACCTTTCTTTGGGGTGGCAACAAGGATTCTAGGAAATGGGCCTTAGTTAAATGGTCTGAGGAATGCTCACCCAAACACTTGGGAGGATTGGGCTTGAGGGATCTGTAGCAAAGAAAGATCATCATGGGAGCTCGCATTTGGTGGAAATGGGTATCCATTCCTCACACACCTTGGGCACAGCTCTGGGCAGCTAAATATGCATAGAATTGGCCACAAGAAGATCTTATATGTTACAACTTAGAAGTCATGGGCTCCCAAATCTAGAAAGCTGCCAATCAACATAATTTCCTCATAAAATCCTACATTTTTTGGGAAATTCGCTCAAGATCATAGGCTCATCTTTGGGAATACTCATGGCAGCCGCAACCTAAACTGGAAACTATTTTTCAAAAAACCAGGTGGCAATCTACTCTCCAAGGCAGGGAGGACAATCAAATCAAGCATTTCTGGACAATGTTGAAGATTCAAGGACTCCACCAATGGCTACCCACCATTCAGTGGCAGGAAAATTGGCACGAGGAAACCCATGATGACATTTGGGTGGAACTCACTAAACGAAAAAGTAGATGTTCAGATGGATCAGATATCCTCAGATGGGGCCATACTCCCCAAGGAATATTCACTACCAAGGAGGCCTATCATCTACTCCATCCAATCGATCCAAATCAAGCTAACAAAATTTGGATTCAAATATGGAATTCCAGCATATGGCCAAAATTTTCCACCTTCCTTTGGCTGCTTAGTAAATGACATATCTTAACTTGGGACAATCTATTGAAGAAAGGGTTCTTTGAACCTTCACGGTGCTCTATTTTTCAAAGTCAGGAGGAAACCATAGACCATCTGTTGGATACATGCCCCTTTGCAAGAACTCTTTGGGACAGAGTCGTCATTCTCTGTCGTAGGATCAACAGAAAGCAAGGGGATGTCACCAACACAATCTACCACTGGTAGAAAGTCCCTTTCACCAGCAACCTCCTCAACTCTCTTTGGTTGCTCATCCCTAGGCTACTTCTCTGGACAAATTGGAAGGAGAGGAACAACCGTATCTTCAAAGATCAAGAAATGCCTCAAGATATTATTTGGAACAAACTCTACAACAACATAAATTAGACCTTAGCCCTACTTCAATGGAGGGACACGGATCTCCCATCTCTGCCTTCAGAGCACCACATATGGCCCAACTGGAATCTCTCTATCCCTTGTAACTTTGCAGTTTCTCCCTCCTCCAATCGTCCTTCAGAATCTCCTAGCTCTTAGAGTCCTCCTCCTGAGGATTTTTACAAACTCAACTTTGACAGAGCCTCAAAAGGAAATCTGGGCGAAGCTAGATTTGGAGGAATATTTTGTAAATATAAAGGCACTCCTCTGCTAATCTTATTTGGATCCATCGGTTAGGATACCAACAACTCTGCAGAATTGGAAGTACTCCTCCAAGGCCTCAACCTTTCTCAAGAGAACAATATCTTTCCCCTAGAGGTTGAAGGGGACTCTCAAATCATCATCACTGCAGCCCAATGTCTTCTTCATGGCTCCTTCTTTCAAAATCTCAAAGAGCTAGTGGTTAGCCTCAAGACTAGAAAACCTAGAACAATGGTTTCATCTCCACAAATTCATCACCTTCATGCATGTGTGCAGATCAGCTAAGGAAGTTGATGATCTCTTAGCCAACAGAGGTGTGGATCAAGACTCTCCCCTTATCTCTGTCAGATTCCACTCCATCTCTGATGAATCTCTACGCACTTCTTGCACTCAACTGGTCCTCAAAGATCTTCAACCCCCGGATACGGGTGATTGATATGTTGGATTTTGGAGGCCACTTTCTCTCTCCGCACGAAGGCACTTGGCCTCACCATAAGGCCACACTTATCTCTTGCATGAAGGCTTTAAATTCGAATCTCTGGGAATGACGTTGACACCTGCGGCTTTTACTCCCCCCCCCCCCCCCCCGCCCTCTACCTTAGATCCTGAAACTTGCACCTTTGCCATTTATGGCTGATGGCTCCAGCTCTCAATCTCATTTGCATGTTCGTCTCTTGTTCTCTGCAGACCTTCGTCGTGCCTCTGTCCTCTGCTCTGCAAACTTTTGTCTCGCCTCCGCCCATATCGCTGCTCCTATGCCCCCCTATGAGATTTCTTTTCCAGTCCTGCAAACCCATCAGCCCGTCGACTCAATGTCGAGAAGACACTGCATGCGGTGCAATCACGGAGGAGGCAAAGGCTCTCCCTCTCACCCTCCAATTCCTGAAATGGTTGTGTGCTCCTTGGCCTTCTATATGGATGTGGAAGAACCAGATGTCCTTGACCCACATCTACTCTCAGCTCAACTCTCAATTCACCTCCCGAAGGAGCAGAAAACGCCCGCACAAATCGACTCTATCACTCTCCTCCTCCCCTTGGCCAAGAAAATATGTCGACCTCCATGTCAAACACATGGCGGAAAACTCAGATAGTGGAGAGAGTAGCTCTACGGAGGGCACCCAGCAAAAAGACGTAGAAGTGGACAAGGAGGCTTGCTCCACTTCGAATCTGGAGCTGGCACCCCAACTCTCAAAGAAGGATGAGGCCTTGTCCAACTACGGATGCTTAATAGTTTAGGAGAATCCTCAAATGGAGAATCGTGACATTCAGAACTGGTAGTTGCAGAGCCTTGGCTCTCATCGTTCTCAGTGTTTATATGCTATTCTATAGTTTTTTTTTTTTGTCTTCGAGCAAACTCAGTCACTCAGGTTTATGGATGGTTTCCCCAAGAAGGGCAGCTCATTTTTTGAAATGTTGAACTCATTAAGGGTTGGTTCCCCCCTAAAGGGCAACCCATATTTTGAAATTTTGAACTGTCTTCACCCAACAGGGGTTGGCTAATCCAACAACCCTTGTTCTAAAGCTTGATTGTTTTTTTGTACACTATAATAGAATTTAGCATTACTTAGAAAAAAAAAAACATTGGTAACGCAATAATATAAGTAAAATTTATGTGTTTAAAACTACAACATTTATATTTATGCCAACAGGAATGATATGTTCCATGCAACTATTTTCTAGCACAAATTCACATTAAAAGCGTGCGACACGTTTGAATTTTATGGTGAAGAACTCACTCATAATATGATGTATCATTGACCATAATTGTGATAAATGTAGGTGGAGACACGTTAATAGTCTTCTTAATTTATGATGAGAATATATAATTATATTCATAGTTACCAAATTATGTGGAATTGGGCTTAAAAAATTCAAAAATTGGCGAGTTTTCATGAGACCATTGTTAATTTATATGAGCCTATGGAATGTATATTTTTAATATTTTAATTTAATTTTTATCACAATGCTATGTTAATATGAACGTTAGCTTTTAAGCTTGTGTGGTTATCATTTGAAGAAGAATGATCCAGATTATCCACAGTGTTACAAGAATTTTGTTGAGTTTTGAATCCCAACGGGGATCCATCTTGAGGACTAATTCAATGAATGATTGAAAGAAGAGTCAAGTGAGGGATAAATAGTAATAGCAGGAAAAACCATCCAAAGAGAGTCGACCAACATCCTAAACCTAAAATATGCACTGATAAGAAAAAAAAATTTAATTATTTTGATAGTTATTAAATAATAATGATTGATTTAATAATTAATTATTATTCCAACAAACTATATAATAATTTTTTATTTTTAAAAATAAAAAGATCATAGAAATAAATAAATTGTTTTATTAGTAGTAATTATTACTCATAATGATTATTATTATTAATGTTTTAATTATTAATAATCATTAATAATAATAATAATTATTATTATTATTATTATTATTAATTATAATAATTATTATTATAACAATTTATTAATAATATTAATTAATAATTAATAAATAAATATTTAATTGTTAAATTGATTAATAATTATAATAATTATTTTTAATTTTTAATTATCAATTACTAAATAGTTTTTCTTTTTCTTTTTTTTTTCTTTTTTTTTCATAGTGGTTCACGTTCCTATGTGCCCGCACACATGTACTAGCTACATCCACAGTCTTAATATATCGCGGTAAATCCTCCTGAAGGGATCTACTGTCGGCCTAACACTGAGGCCTAACCCCACGAGCGTCTAGGAGATTTGATCCTGTGACCTCTCAATCTGGGAGTACTTCCAAGCGGGGACTCAACCAATTGAGCTAACCCTTGGGGCTAGTTATCAATTACTAAATAGTTAGTGTTAATCGTTAAATAATTAATAATTATTATTTATTTATTAACTTGTTAATATTTATTTATTGCGATGAATAAATAATTATTATTATAAATAAATAATCATTATTAAAATTTAATTAATTCAATAATAGTAATTAGTTATTATTATTATTATTATTATTATTAAACCTTGAAGCCCATATATAAAAAGTAAATGATGAGAGAGAAAGAAAATTGTACCTGAGATATTATACCTTGGAAGAAGAATCGGAAAAACTAATTTGTCTGGTCAGAGGAAGCCAACTACCATTGATTTCGCTCCCTCCATCACTGTTGAGATTATATGGATGCTTAATAATCTCAAGAGCTTCTCTGATTTTCCTTTTTCGATAGTGTTCCTATCTCGCGATTTTTTGGAATTTTCTAAACAAACATGATGCTTAGTCTTCGAGGAGTGATTTACAAGGGATGAGGTGTGAGATCTCCCTTTCTTAATATTGGCTCTATTCTCTTTCAATATTCTTTGAAAAGAGCATCTGGTTTCCCCAATATAACTTTTTCCACACCAATAATCAATCTTATAAAATCCGTTAAGCTACTCGTGATCGATATTATCCTTTACTGACTGGATTCTTTGTCTTATTGTTCCTGATGTTATAAACTGTGTGAATTTGTCTTTATTTCCCAACACCTTTGTGATCTTATTTGTAACTCCATGGTTGTATGGAAGGAAAACCATACCACACCTAGCTTGAGGTTCTTTGCGCTCTTAGAAAGGACTGTACCCTCAGCTCTTTTTATATCTTTCTTAATATCCCTATCTTTATATCATATACCTTTAAATACAAAGGTGAAGTGATTGATTTCCTCACTGAGCTGCTCATCGTCAGATATTCTAAGGGCCATAATAGCAAGATTATTCAGGACACCAAATCTTTGAGCTAGATGATGGTAAGATTGAGCATGAAGATAATTGTCAGTGTGAGTTTTCTTCCTAAATACCTGATGTCCCAATGTTCCATCCTCCTTCCTGGTTACAAGGAAATCTACAAATGGAATTCTCTTGTTTTCTTCAACCTCCATAGTAAACTTAATTTCCAGTGAAATAGAGTTAAGGTGATTAAAAAATATTTCAAGATTCCCCTTCCCACGAGTCCACTTTATGTTGGTGACATCAACAAATCTCATCCACCAAACTGGTTTTTAAGGGAAAGGAATCAAGGGCCTTCTTTTAAAAGTACTCCATGTATAAGTTAGTGACAATGGGTGAGAGTTGTGATCCCATTGTCACACCAGATACTTGGTCATAATAACCCCCATGGAAGCTGAAAAAATTGGAACATAAACAAATCTTTGCAAGCTTAGTTGTTTCAGGATTAGTGACTTCTTTAATAACATGAACAATCTCATCCAATAGAATTTTGGTAAATAATGACACTACGTCAAAACTCACTAAAATGTATTTATCATCCACCCTCTCATTTTTAATAATATTTACAAAATCATTAGATTCTGTAATGAATGAGTTAGTGTTTCCAACTAGGGGTTTATGAATCTTGGCAACATATTTTTCCAATTCATAGGTGGGGGATCCGATGGTATTAACTATTGATCTGAGAGGAACACCCTCGTTGTGAATTTTAGGCAATCCATAAATTCTAGGGATAACTTCACATTAAGGTATTAACTTATTTTTCAACTTATCATCAAGACAAGATTCCATGATTTCCTTCTTGACTTCTTTTATAACCCTGAGCATGGGGTTAGAATTAACTCTTTTATAACTACTGCAGTTAATATGCTCATTCATTTTTTTTACTTAATCATCTTTATCCAAAACCACATCAACTCCTCATTTATCTGCCTTAAGGACCACAATTTGGCATTATTGTGAAGGGACTTAAGAGCACTAAGCTCATCCTTGCTTAGATTACTCCTAGGGGTTTTTTATTTCCTCGTTATAAGGGAACATTCTTGTCTTAATGCCTCTTTTCCCTCGAAAGATAAACCATGAATCCTATCCTCAATGTTAAAAATGATGCTTTCTTTTGGAAATTTCCTAGGTGCAACAGAAAACCCCAGACCCTTGCTGAGGATTTTAACTTTTTCTTGATTCAAATTTAGAGATGACAGGTTAACCACCTTATTTATAGGCCCAACTAGGTTTTGGCTATTAACAACAGACTTATTATTAAAGTAGATTTCATTACTCCCATGGTTGTTGCATATTTTGTTAGCAATAAGTGGAGCATTGGAAGCATTGCTACAACAGAGGCTATCAATGTTTACAACATTGTTTCCCAAGATTTCTCTGTTGATGGTTCTAGAATTGTAGCTAAAATTATAATTTAAAAGTGCATCATTGTTGTATTTATAATTAACTGATTCTTCAACATTGCCTACACTTATATTGCTGTCAATCGAGAGATTGTCCTCAATGTTGTCTACATATTCTGAATGGCCCAAGTTTGATTTGTGGAAAAACGCGTTATTGATCATCAGGCTACTCCATAGCCTCTCATCTTCTACCATTGGATAACTGCTCCTTACTGGAAAAGAGAGAGATAGGTACCTGCACATGAACAAATCGTCCTTCTCATAGGTTATTGAATGTCTAAGACTTTATTTAACCTTATCTATCTCCCTATCCTCTTCTCCAAATATGGTTGTTGTGTCAAAGCCGCTTCCTAAAAGCTCTACTCCGCGATCTGATTCAACCATCGAGATTCTCCTCAAATCCTCGCCTACTCTTGTTGAATTTTCAACATTGCTCATTACTATAGCTAACGAGAAATTCATACAAGCCCTCCTAGAGACTCTTACTCATGTTGTCGAAGGTCTGGGACATTCTTCAAAATCGCTTCTTTTATACCAGAACACCTAGTTGTTGAGTCAAAAATTAATAACCTAGATCTGGACCTGTCTAAATGCTCAATGATGGATTTAATGTTGGACTGTTTAAAAGAGGAATCAAATTTTATTTAACCTTGAAATATTCTTAGACTGCCTATCATGAGCATATTGACCTTCTTTCTAAGCTTTGAGTGTAGCTTTCGCATCGATTATTTTCCATAACCCATGATGAATGGAGTTAGCTAATTTCAAATGAGTGGAAAGGGTTGAACGCCCAAGACTATCTAATACAGTGCATGTCCTCCTAATTTATCCACGGATTAGGGTTAAACTCGTGTTTAAAACATATCTATCATACCTCCGGAAATGAAAATTATGTTTAATGCGAGCAAACGAAGGGATAAGGCTATTGTTATGACATTCCTTAAGAAATTGCAGGTCTGCGGCCCTTCTTTCAATCTTAATTCTTGATTTTTCGAGAATAAATATCATCCCACGTATCCCCTCTGTATAGGGAAATAATGTCAGCTTTTAAGAATTTGTGGTTATCATTTGAAGAAGAATGATTCATATTATCCACAGTGTTACAAGATGTTTGTCGACGCTTAGAATCCCAACGGGGATCTATCTTCAGGACTAATTCAATGAATGATCAAAATAAGGTTCAAATGAGGGATAAATAGTAATATGAGGAAAAACCATCAAAATGGAGTCGACCAACGGCCTAAACCTAAAATATCCAGAGAGAAGGAAAAAAAATCAATTATTTTAATAGTTATTAAATAATAATGATTGATTTAATAATTAATTTGTATAACATGGAATCTTGTCTTGATGATAAGATTAAAATAAAGTTAATCCCTTACTGTGAAGTTATCCTTAGAATTTATGGATTGCCTAAAATTCAAAAGGAGTGTGTTCCTCTTAGACCATTAGTTAATACCATCGGATCCCCTACCTATGAATTGGCAAAATATGTTGCCAATATTCTTAAACCTTTAGTTGAAAACATTGACTCATTCATAAAAGACTCTAATGGTTTTGTAAAGCTTATTAAAAATGAGAGGGTGGATGATAATGACTTTTTAGTGAGTTTTGACGTAGTGTCAAAATTCCATTGGATGAGGTTGTTCATGTTATTAAAAAATTCATTGATCTTGAAATAGTTAAGCTTGCAGAGATTTGTTTACGTTCCAATTTTTTCAGCTTCCAAGGGGGTTATTATGAGCAAGTATCCGGTGTTGCAATGGGATCACCACTCTCACCCATTGTCACTAAATTCTACATGGAGTACTTTGAAAAGAAGACCCTTGATTCCTTTCCCTTAAAACCAGCTTGGTGGAAGAGATTTTTTGAGGACACCAACATAAAGTGGACTCATGGGAAGGAGAATCTTGAAATATGTTTTAATCACCTTAACTCTATTTCGCCAGAAATTAATTTTACTATGGAGGTTGAAGAAAACAAGAGAATTTAATTTTTATATGTCCTTGTTACCAGGAAGGAGGATGGAACGTTGTGATATCATGTATTTAGGAAGAAAACTCACACTGACAGCTATCTTCATGTTGAATCTTACCACCCTCTGACTCAAAAATTTAGTGTCCTGAACACTCTTACTGTTAAGGCCCTAGGAAAATTTGACGTTGAGCATCTCAGTGAGGAAATCAATCACTTGATCTTTGTATTTAAAGGGATAGGATATAAAGATAGGGATATTAAGAAAGCAATAAAAATATTTGAGGGTACAATCCTTTCCCAAGAGCACTAAGAACCTCAAGCTACGTGTGGTAGGGTTTTCCTAACATACATCCATGGAGTTACAAATAAGATCGCAAAGGTGTTGGGAAAGAAGGACATATTTGTGTAGTTTATAACATCTTGAACAATAAGACAAAGAGTGATATCGATAACGAGCAGCTTAAAGGAGTTTATAAGATTGACTATTGGTGTGGAAAAAGTTATATTGGGGAAATCAGATGTTTTTTGGAAAGAAGATTGAAAGAGCACAGAGCCAATATTAAGAATGGGAGATCTTACACCTCAGCCCTTACAGAGCACTCTTCGAAGACTAAATGTCACGTTTGTTTAGAAAATGCAAAAATTATCGCCAAAGAAGAACACTATCAAAAAAGGAAAATGAGTGAAGCTCTTGAGATTATTAAGTATCCACATAATCTCAATAGGGATGGAGGGAGCGAAATCAGTGGTAGATGGCTTCCTCTCATTAAACAAATTAGTTCTTCTGGTTCTTCTTCCCAGGTATAGTATCTCAAGTACATTTTTCTTTCCCTCTCATCATTTGCTTTTTATCTTTGGGCTTTAGGGTTTAATAATAAAAATAATAATTAATTAATTGCAATTAATGAATGAATTAACTTTTAATAATGATTATTTATTTATAATAATAATTATTTATTCATCGCAATAAATAAATATTAACAAGTTATTAAATAAATAATTATTATTAATTATTTAACGATTAACACTAACTATTTAATGATTGATAATTTAAATTTAAATAATTATTATAATTATTAATTAATTTAACAATTAACTATTTATTAATTAATAATTAACTAATTATTATTATTATTAGTAATAGAAACATTATTATTATTAATTATTATGGTTAATAATTACTACTAATAAAACAATTTATTTATTTCTATGATCTTTTTATTTTAAAAAATAAAAAATAATATATAGTTTGTTGGAAAAAAACTAATAATTAAATAAAACATTATTAGTTAATAACTATTAAATTAATTAAGAAAAAAAAAAACAAAAAAACAAAAAAATTGTTTCTTCTTCTCTCTGCATATTTTAGGTTTAGGTTGTTGGTTGACTCTCTTTTGATGGTTTTTCCTCATATTACTATTTATCCCTCATTTGACCTTTCTTTCAATCATTCAATCAATTAGTCCTGAATATGGATCCACGTTGGGATTCGAAACGTCGACAAACTTTTTCTAACATTGTAGATAATCCGAATCATTTTTCTTCAAATGTATATGAACATATCTTTATTTTTATTTCATTGTTAAGATAACTTGTTATCGATAAAAAAAAATCAAAATATTTCATATTTTATTATAAAAAATAAAAATAAAAAAGTGCCATGTGCATTTGTTAATTTGAGAGAATTTCATTGGCTAATTTGAGAGAATCAATGGGAAAATTAGGTAAATTTGATTTGAGGCACATGCTCCTAATTCACTGAAAAGATACAACTTTGTTTTTGTGCTTTGGTTTAGGTAGATTTATACAATAATAGGCACTAAAACAATATTTTTTTGCAATTAACATTAACAAATGTTTCAAGTTGCACATTAAAGAGAGAAAATAGTCTATCGAGGGGCAATGAGCGTAAAAGAGAGGAAAACTTTCTAATATTTTGAGAAAAAATAAATTAATTAATTAATTAATTAAAAAAATAAATTAATTAACTAAAAATTAAAACTTGTTTTCGAGTAGTTATAAATAGAATACTTGAGAATTTTTCCCGTGTTGAATTTTAGACAGTCAATTTTTTTCCGTATTGAATTGAATTAGAATTTAAATTCAAACTCAAACTTGGTAACTATGGTTATATTTTGTGTTCTAACATTTTCTCCTCCATGTGAGGTTGTTTCATGTTTTTTTTAACAAAATATATATATAAATAACATAGATTTACATGTAAAATATATAGAATGCAACACGGCTTAAAGTGTTAAGGTCAAGGAGGTTTAAGCATAGGTTTTCAAAATGGACCAAACTTTGACTAAGGAGACTTCGTGAAGAACCGCTAAGGAAATAAGAGTAATGGATTTATGATCATAATGAAATAATAGATCAAAACAAAACAACAAATGTTTAAGGGGACATTGTCGAAATTCATAAGAAGGACCTTTTTTTTAATTTAAAAAAAAAATTAAGGGATGTTGTGGCCACAAAAATCCTATTGCAAAATAGTGTGTCAAAGAAATGTGAAGGTTCGTTACAATTTCTAAATCATTTTGAAATAATTTGCAAGACATTGTCATGCATATTCTCTCTCACTCTGAATTTATATTGTGATGGGTGGCTCAATATTTCAAGGAGAATTACAGTCTCCAAATAAGAGGAATTAAGTGACTCAATACACAAAGTTAAGTTATGGTGCCTATAGGAGCATCAAGTGCAAGTCCTAGAATAACATTCTCTGTAGCAAAATTGACAATCATGTGTAGACATAAAGAATTTTTGAATCAGATGTTTAAAGTAAGATCCACTTTTAGTACCCCTCTTAGAAGTCAACTTTGAAGCATGTTGAAGCATCCTTATAGCTATTGTTGAGTCTTAAGAAAGACTTGGAACAAGCCCCGTATAAGGAATTCCCTCTGAGAATTTTGTACCACTTGTTAAAAATTTGAAATTAGATTATGCAGGTTGAGTTCAAACTTTGAATATCAAAGACTAAGTCATAAATTACTGAAGACTTTCTGATCTAAATAACTTGCTTATATGGACAAGACCAAACTCTGCTACTATGGATAAATTTTGTCTTGATCATTTGATGATGTAAAGGATCTAGGGTTTTAAAGTTGGAATGACTAACTAGTTTCTCGGAATGATTTGGGTTTGCAAAACCCTAGTAAGGGTTTGAACAAGAAATCCCCAAGGTTTGTGAATCCCTAGGATTGTTGATGTTGAAAATGATGAAGTTTAAAATAATGCAAGATGCTAAGGATGATGAATGTAACACATCTAGGGTTTGGAGTTGAAAACTTAGCCAAACAACTATTAACCTTATCTAGACCAAAAAAAGGGTTTGAGGAAGCCTTGGGATTATGGATTGATGTCTTCCACTTAAAATAAATAAGACCCCTAGATCCTAAAAGATTTGACATATTGATGATGAGGTTGATTTTCATGTTGGATACAAGAAGACCAAAGATTAAGAGGGAGATGACATGTTCTCAGAAGATAAGTAGCATGTATTTATTTTATTTTTAAATCGTTACTAATGATGTGGATGAGGCCAATGTATCATGATATGGACTCCTTGATGATGTGTATTTCTTGATGATGATATGATGATGTGGACTAGATTAACTCCTTGATGAGTTGAACACGGTTTATTGGTCCCAAGAAGACTAAGATCAAGAGGGAGTTGACACACACTCTGAAGATAAGTACTTTCTTGATTTTTTCTATTAATGTTTCATGATGAGTCTCTTTTATTTGTATATATTTCCTAGTTGCATTTGTTCTTCCATGGCCTCCTAGTGAGGACTTGAGGTACTTAATGAAAACTTTCAAGGTATTGAAATCATTGGAAATGGATGGTAGAACAATAAGACAATAAGGCTAGTGATTGGATGAGCTCTGTACTCAAATTGAGCAGAAAATATCAAGAATTTAGTTGTGACTTCTAATATTAATATGGCTTGGAGTTTTGAAGATTAATGCTAATCTAAATATGTTGAAGAAGAGCCCTTGAATTTTCTGCTATGTGTTGATGATGTGTTTCTAACAAGGACCGAGGTCCTCTTCGCCCACTGTAAGAGGGAGTTGATTGAAGAATTGTAAGATTGAGAGTATGGCACGAGCTTGATGAAATGATTGTTGAGGTTGTGGCATAATGGACTATGAGTCCATGGACTCTTGCTTTATCAAAATTTTGAATAAGCTGCGAGATTTTATGGCTAACTTGGTCCATTCTCTGTTTGGCTCATTGAACCACCTGATGCATGGAATTGTTTACTATATATGGTTTGAATGACATAGATGTTTCTTTTTCATTAAGATTGAAGATGGAAATGTAGCTAAATTTTTTAAGCAGGTTGGCTTCAGAAGCTATTTATTGATCCATTTGGTATTTTCTGCTAGATTCGACCATGGTTATTGATGTTTGCTTCTGTGAGAATCCACTTATTTTCTGTTGGATTTGAACATGGTTGTTGATGTTTGGTTTTTTGAGAAGACACTTATTATTTGTTGGGTTCGACCATGGTTGTTAATTTTTTCTTCTGTGAGAATCCACGTATGATCTGTTGGATTCAACCATGGTTACCGATGTTTGCTTCTGTGAGAAGCCACTTATTCTTTGTTGGATTTGACTAAGTTTGTTTATGTTTGCTTCTATGATAAGTCACTTATTATATGTTAGATTCAACCATGGTTGTTGATGTTTTATTTTGTGATAAGCCACTTATTGTCTGCTAGATTCGACCATGGTTTTTGATGTTTGCTTCTGTGAGAAGCCACTTATTATCTGTTGGATTCAACCATGGTTGTTGATGTTTGATTCTATGAGAAGCCTCGTGTTGTTTGTTGGTTTTGAACATGGTTTCTTGCGTTTGTTTTTGTGAAAAGCCCCAACTGAGGTTGAATGAATAACTGAATGTTGTTGTATGTTGGAAGGTTTGATCAAGTGCTAAAATCCACCATGGATATTTTTTTGTTGTTGAGAAGGTTTTGATGTTTGCTTTTGTGAGAAGTCTGGAGTGACTAAGAATTCATCTTGGAGAGGGATCATTGATTTTATAGCATCATGAATATTCCTTAGGCTATATGTTGAGAGATCTATGGATTGGTCGAGAAGATTGTCACTCCCTTAGGATGTGGGTTAGGAGACCAGTGAGTCTGGTTAGGGAGATTGATTCTGAAGCACAAATTGATCCTTAAGGTCATGATAACTATGACACCAATTTGGTAAGGGAAACTGATTTTATGATCCCTCCCTTAAGTTGTGTGTTGAGAGACCTATGGATTAGTCAGGGAGATTGATGAGTTCCCTACCATAGATTGTGGGCTGAGATACTATATAGTCAGGTATTAAGATAGTGATTCCTTCCTTAATCTATTGGTTGTCCGTTTTTGGTCGGGGACTAGATGTACCTTGTGCATATGAGTATGGAATCATGAATGATATTGATTGATGTGACACGTTTGATGTTATCTTTCCTTATGATGGGATTGATGATCTCTCCCTTAATCTATGGGTTGAGAGACCTATGTATTGGTCGAGGATATTGATCTTGAAAGAAAGAGATATTTGTACTTGTGATCTCTCCCTTAGGTTGTGGGCCAGGGGACCTATGAATTAGTCAGGGATATTGATCTTAAGAGATAATGAAAAGTACCTACTTTACTAAGAGGTAGTGTTGGAAATATAGTAGCCATGGTCGATATTTTCATCATGAAGAAATATAAATTTTAAATTTTAAATTTTTCCTCCATAAATTATTTAAGTCGGTTGGGCCCCTAAGAGGCACCCATTCGACCACCTTTTAAGACTATAAAAGGGATACCATTTCTCCCTATTTGGCATATTGATCTATCTCTGAAGAAGCTTTGTTTCGTCAAATGAAAAATAAAAGGAGCGGGTTGAAATCTCATGAGACTTGGGAAATTGTGGATACTCTTGTTCCTCACCAGCTATTTTGGTTTTGGTTTTTTTGGATGTATTGATAAATTAAGCTCTCTATCATAAGGAAAGACTTTTATGGGTTTTTCCCTCGCCTAAGGCCTAATTTATGTATCTCTTGTCTTATTCTCTCATGGTTATCTTTACTGATATTTCATGATTAATAGTTTATATTTTCTTTTGGATAACTGCTTAATGATATTGAATGAATGTTATGTGCAATTAATGCTAACTGATCATTGGAAGTAGTTATCATGATGAAGAAAATTATTTTTTAACTTGTGCCCTATAAAATCAACAATTTTCACCACCATAATTCGAGAGCTTGCCACATTAGCCCCCATTATTCATGAAAATGGGCTAGACATGTGATTATGATGTAGAATACTCTAGAAGAGTCTATATTGTAACTCTAGTTAGAGTTGAGGAAGTCTAACCTAACCATCAGTAGGCTATCGAGGTGTGTTATAACCCAAACATTAGAAGGAAAAGGGGGTCCATTCCTTTGAGTGTATTTGTTCCATAGCTAATAAAAATAGCCAAGAGGGATAGGAAATAGAGTACACAAAGAGGATTTATGCATTGTAGTATCCAAAAGCCGCATACCATACTTCTTTGTACTCACAACCATATTTCCATTCAGAGAAAGAAAGAGGAGCGACCTCACCTTCCAATTGGGTTTTCCTCCCGAAAGGGTTTCCTAGGTCACATCTTGTGTCAGATGTGTGTGTCAGATTTTGTTTCATTGTTCTCAATTTTTTGCATAATTTTAATTCACATTCATACACTATTAATAATAATCTACAAATATAAAAATCTAAAGACAAATAAAACTGTAATAGAGTAGATTTTGGATTTCTTAAGTACATTTTATCAAATCTATTGTGACAACTTTTTAATGGAATATCCATGACAATTTATGGATCATATTAGTATTAAAGCTAGGTTTCTTTAGGTGTATTATGGATATTTAAAGGGGGTCTAGATGGGTTGGGAAAAAAAATTTAAAACCATAATCATGGGCAACGAATCTATGAATAACCCTTTTGATCCTACAGAGGAGAGGTTTCTGCAGTTGAAACAATAAGTCACTCCTATAAATCATAATTTAAATCTCCTTATGGTGGCCCTGAGTAATAATATTTGGATATTTGGAGAAGATGGGGGTTCAAATTCAAAGGCCACATCAGAAGGGGGATCAAGAGATCCAGAAGAAACGAAGAACCAACCAAAGAAAGAACCCAAAAAAGATCAACCCAGTTCGAGTGTTGTGAACCAATCAACCCCTATCTAAAATGGAAACAAAGGTTGATATCAAGCCATACCACGGTGAGATCGACGCTCTAAATATAAATCACTAGTTGCAGCAATTGGAAGTGTATTTTAGTTTCCATCAAATTTAGGAAGAATATAAAATTTCATTTGCATGACTAGAATTAGAAGGTCATGCCCTGACCTACTAGGAAAGCCACAAGGAGACCCTAAGGTTGAATGGGGATCCTCCAATGACTAAATGGGAGGACTTTGAAACCCTCATTAAGTCATAGTTTTACCCTATTGGGTATGTAGAGGACCAGTGGATCCAGTGGCACTACTTCATGCAAAAGTGGGGGAAAGGCATGTAAAAGTACACCACAGAGTTCAAAAAGTTGGCCATAATTTTGGGTATCTCCTCAAAGACTCAAAATTTATTCCACAAATATTTTGGGGGTCTACACCACTATCTGCAAGAGCTAGTGATTTATTTCAAGCCTGAATCAGTGGAAGAGGCTTGTATACAGGCACATTACCAGGATAACATAGGCTTGAAAAAATCACAATCAAGTGGATTGAAGCAGAAGGAGAAACATGATACTTCTAAGGAGGGGATGAATAAGTAGAAGTGGGGAAAGATAAAGATATGGTAGCCATAACACAATATTGCAAAGATCTCAACAACCATTGCAACATTGACGACCACACAAAGGAGAAGTGCTAAAAGTTGCATCTTGAGCTAAACTTGAAGAACAAAAAGAAATACAATAATAAGAAGAATCTCATGGCCATTGATTCAAGCAACCAAATTAAAAGCAACTCGGACTTGGATGAGAATATTTTCAATGTGTCAGTGCAAAAGGAGGTGAATCTTAGTATCCTTCAGCAACAGGAAGAGAAAGAAATAACCAAACTCTTCCATATAAATATACAAGTAAAAAATACAAAGGTTGATGCTTTATTTGACTCGGGATCGCAAAGGTGAATCTCATTACAGTAGAGCTGGTCAAAAATTTGGGCCTGAAAGTTCGTGATAATCCAAACCCATATCCACAAGGATGGTTAAACAAGGTAAAAAAACAATGCAAGATTAGATTTTCCATTGGTGCTTATTTTATTGATGAAATAGAACTAGATGTGGTTCCTCTTGATGTATGTGGAGTCGTTTTTGGGAGTCCCTACATGTACATTTAAGATGAAATATTTGTGCAAAGAGTCAACCATATTGGCTTGTCAAGGATGGAAAATCGTTCACCATCAATGTGCACAAATACAAGTTGAAAATTTCGATGGTAAGTGCCAATTAAGCCAACAAATTGATCAGTTCCAGCAAGAAGCATGTTTTATTATTTTTAAAAGAAAATTAGTCTGTAGAAGAGTTTGTAAGAGGCAAGGCATCCCTGGAGGGGTGTACTAATCAATAGAAACATCATTCTATAGGCATACATGGATGTGTTACAAGAGCCTAAATGGTTGCCACCTAAGAAGGAAGTGGAGCACGAGATCCAACTATTGTCGAACTCCCCATTTCTAAACATTGGGTTGTACATGCAGTCTGTTATAAAAGCAAGTGAGGTGAAGAAACAATTGCAAGAATTGTTGGAATAGGGCGTCATTCAACCAAGTACATCACCATGTGGTTCACCCATCATCATTGTGCCAAAGTAGGATTGGACTTCGCGGATATGTATATATTATAGGGCGTTGAACAAAATCACACTCCAAAATAGGCACCCCTTTCCCAAGATAGATGATCTGCTATACCAGTTGCAACAAGCAAAATACTTCACCAAGCTGGACTTAAAGTCTGGATATCACCCAATTTGAGTCAAAGAAGAAGATACCTGGAAGACTGCCTTCAAAATTATGGAAGGTTTGTATGAGTGGTTAGTTATGACATTTGGATTATGCAATGCACCAAATAAATTTATGAGATTAATGAATGATGAATTTTGCCCTTTTATAGATTCATTTTTTATTGTCTATTTGGATGATATAATAATATTCAGTGCTACTTGGGAGGAACACATCTCACATTTTACGCAGGTGCCAAAGACGTTAAAGAAGCACCAACTGCTATAAAATCTCAAGAAGTGTGAATTAGCATAATATTCATTGGTTTATCTAGTGTATGTGATAGGTGGAGGGGAATTGAAGATACATCTTGCTAAGATGGAAGCCATCATGAAATGGTGAGTGCCTACTAATGTTTCTAAGGTCAAGAGTTTCATTGGGGCAACACAATACCTAAATAAAATTCATAGCCTCATTTTCGATGGTGGTAACATCGCTCCATGCCATAACTGTAAGTTGCAAGAGTTTCCAGTGGGTAAAAGGTCAACGGAGGGCTTTCGAGGAGCAACTAAAGAATAAGATCAGTCAAGCACTATTTCTAGCATTACCAAGCTTGCAAAAACCCTTTGAAGTGGAGACAAATGCAAGTGGGTATGCTTTCAGAGTAGTCTTGATGTAGGGAGGAAGGCTTGTAGGCTTCCAATATGAAGTATTTCATGGGGAAGTTCTCAAATACCTTACCTACGACGAGGAGCTTTATGCCTAGGTGCAAGTTGTGAAGAAGTGGAAGCACTATCTGATGGGAAAGGAGACAATAATTGACACAAATCACTAGCCACTACAGTACCTGGAGGCCCAGGGTAAGCTACAATAGACCAAACATTACAAGTGGATGGGGTTTTTACAACAGTTTCATTTGGTGACAAAGTAAAAGAAAGATATCACAAACAAGTTAGATGACAGGCTCTCAAGGCAACCCACATCAAAAATCACAACTTTGGGGACTCTTATGCACATGGATCCATTCACTCATGGTGCATACATTGAGACATGTTTATAGGATGAGGACTTCAAGAAGGTGTTTCAATAATGTGAGAGTTAGAGTCATGTGCATGATGTTGATAACATTGTTGACTACCATCTCCAGGACAGGTTACTCTACAAATGTAACAGCCCTAGTCAAAAATCATGTAAAAATTAGTAAAGGTAAAATAAGATCTTGGTCATGGGACACATATTGCAAGCCGAATGTTGGGAAAAACATCCTATTATGGGTGTTCATATGGTTTATTATGGCTATGTAAATTGGCAAAGGCAATGGCTAAGGCTTTGGAAAGGAAAAATGGCATTTATTGGCATTTATTTATGAAAATATTGGAAATTAGGAGAAAAGGAAGGTGAAACGTCACAGGTTTCACGTGAAGAGTAAAATGAAGGAAAATAATGGAAAATTGAGGATTATAGAGGCCTCATTAATAAAATGGCTTTTGAGGATTAGTTCACGGACTTTTGTCATTTCATTTTTAGAGTTATCATTCTATTATCTCTCTCTCATAATCTTGGACACTTAGAGTTTTCTAGGAGCACTCTTGGAGGAGTGTGGCATACTTGGGATTTGGAGCAAGAAGGCAAAGGAAAAGTGGGAAAGCGCAAGAGGAAATCGGGATCAACAACTACAACGAGTTTTTCTTGTAGGTACTGAGTTGCATATATGATTTCCTCACTAGTTTTGGGCATGCATGGCATATGCATGTGGTTATTTGTTTATGATTTTTCATTGGCATGGAGGATTTCTTGGATTGATAGTGGTTCTGCTTAGCTTTTCCATTTAATGGATAGTCATCGTGTTGTGGGTTTTACTTATGTTTTCTTGTTGGTTTTAACACTATGGAATCCCTGTAACAACTCGGGTTGAGTTACTAGTCATGGAAGCCTTGGTTGGAAAAATTCTCTAGAAGCCCTTGGTGGGTTGAGTTACTTGTCCTGGAAGCCCTGGTTGGACAAACGCTCTGGAAACCCGGTGAAAGTTGTGGGTTGAGTTACTAGTATTAGAAGCCCTAGTTGGAACAAACGCTCTGGAGCCCTGGATAGCTTGGGTAGAGACCAATTTGGTGATGGTTAGTGATTTCCAAATATGAGGTGGAATCACTGGTTGAGGTTTGAGGTGGTTTGGCCTCTGGAAACCCTGGTTTGGTTTTGATTGAGGTGTTTTATTAGATCCCACATTCATGCTTGGAATATGGAACGAGGGTGACTTGTTGAAGAAATATTTGATTCGGTCTAGTCTATGTTTGGGTGGTTCGTGGAAGTCCCATACCTGGTTGCCCTATGCAATCATCAATAAGAGCTATTTATTCTTGGTATTTTATGGGTAAATATACTTTTTAATATGTCATTTATATGGTTTTCATATCCTTGGTATTTCTGTTGGTTATAGTTTAGTTATCCTTTAGTTTTATGATAGTGAGAATATATGGCTTTCATCATGTTTTGCTTAAACATTGAATGTACAATGAATGTATGGCTTAATAGATGGTAATGCAGTTATTGTGATGAGGCATCAATGCTTCTTGGTGATGCTCAAATAAGTGTGAGACCCCTATGCTCAAATTTGTTGTTTAAACATGTAGAATGCATGTGACATGTTTGATGAAATGTTTGTCATGGTTAGTGGGGATCCACTCAAGTCCTTGTTTAATTATTTGCATTCGTATCATTGTTTAAATTTTATTTTTCATTTCTCAAATTTTCATGGAGCTCTGGGCAATGCCCTGGGTCTTGGCCCTAAAAAAGTCACACAGAATCTAGGGTCGTTGGCACAGAACTACATGGAAAAGTCCCTATTTGCATGCATGATTTGTTGTGGAAGCGACTGGAGGGACCCAGTCGCATGCATGCCCATGTCAAGGGAGAAAATGAGGCTTTAATGCAGAAAAATTTTATTTTGTCTCAGGGGATGGTCACCTGGATGGGTTGGATGGCTCTTGGGGGTTCTATTCCAGGCATATAAGGTTAGGTTTTCTATGTTTCGTCGGTTACTCTTCCTTAACTATTACATAGGGAGTTGAACCATATCATAGAAACTATTCATCACATGTTTACCCCATGTTGGCTTGAGGGGTCCTGACCCAGGTTCAGAGTATTCCGCGAAACCAACTAATCCCTCCAACTACTGGCCCTTTCAGCAATGACCTGCTTGCGTAGACCAGAGTCTCACCCGAAGCACTATAGGGTGTCCTGGAACCAGGTTTCGTACCTTGGGGGATCATTTGATGTGTGTTTTAACCTTACTTATCTGATTTAATGCTTATCAACATGTGTGAAACTTTACAGAGACCAGATCTAAGCATGGATGAAACCCTTAATAGATATGCATTAACAGATAGACGTAATAGATTATACTTCATTCAGATCTAACTTATCAGAGCAGAAACCACACTTGCGCAATCACACAGATAGTTTTTCCAGTAAACACTCTTAAGACAGAATCCTTGCACGAATACAACAATATTCCATAGATACACATTCAACAGAAACATATTAACTGATAAGAAACATAATCATTCCTAACACATAGAAATTGCAACAGAGTTTGCCAAAAATTCTTCTTTGTTAATGGATCTTCAACTCAGTACAATCCTTTTCCGTCTGTGCACAGAGCAGCAGATTCCTTGCACACAGCGCAAGACTAGGTCTCCATGCACACAACTAGCATGAGCCTTTCTACCCAGACCGATCACAGTCTTGCCCAAAACTCAGATCAACACATTCATTAACATAAACATCTATCGATCTATCTAATAAAATCCTTACTCGACTCGACTCTTACATATTTATAAGACTTTGACGTGCACATACCATGGTTTGAGACTCATGGTTTCCCTATTTACCCATTACAATGATAAAGGAGCTTTGACTCACCCTAAATCCCCTTGAATTCTGCGTGCAACATGTTTCAACAAAATTTAACCCAAAATTATACAAAAACTTTCCCTTAAGGGACCCCATCCCAACAGACCCCCAACACAATCCAGTGACTTGTCCCAAGTCACTTTGGTCCTGGTTCCTGCATCTTGTCCTTCAACACCTGAATGAACGTCTTTAGCAACTGAATGACTTATGTGTTCTGCGATGCAGCATTTTGTGCTTCCTCGACTAGTTTCTCTATAGTTGGCCCCTCAGCTGCCATGCTTACTCTTTTGGATTTGCTGCAGGCTTTGGAGGGCACCATCTATGGTTTGGGATAGCTACAAGGCTTCCTCTTCCCAAGGTTGCATTCTATTGTCGAGCAAGTTCTCCCATTGGCACAGTGTGTCGATCTCTTCATGGATGGCTCAGCTTTCCTGCAAGCGAACCAATCTCTAGGTTGGCACCAGGATCGGTGTAGCGACCCGAATCTCATTGAATTGTTGTTCCTTGGCCCACATATCCATATTTAACTGTTGTGTGACATGGTCATCTTGGATAGAGGTCCAAATTCCCATGGCCTCTTCTAGAAATTAGCTGCAAGCATCCACATCAGTGGTGATGCTAGTATTTGACTCTTGAATGACCTTAGTGCACTTCGCGCAAACATCTGGAGGCATCTTAGGCTACAGCTTCATCTACAAATCATCGATATTTTTCTCAAGTTCTGATCGGACATTGGTGATTTCTGATCGTGAGGCCTTGAGCACAGCTACCAAATTTTCTAGCTTGATAGTGGCTGCTACAGTGGTGGGTATTGTGGTTCCGGGGAGACCCAAGCACAATTGATTAATCAAAGTTTCCAACTGGGCGTTCTAGAATTTAGTGGCACGGCACGTATCCTCTCCTATTTGTTGTCCTCTAAGTGTCCAGGCAGCTTGGTGTTGCATTATCGCGGTGTTCTGAAAGGCCTTATACTCTCTGTACTGCAGCTCATCTGTGATCATCATGTGCATAGCATGAAAAATTCCACTGGGGAACACAGTCAAATCAATCCCGACCTCAGAGCTTTCAGGATTGACCGCACGTAACTCAAAACTAGTAATCCAAAATGTGGCACCTAAAATTTGAAATATTCGGCTTTCGGAGTTGGATGGGTGCCGAATGCTTAGCTCACTCGCTTGTCCCACGTTCGCTTGACCAACGCTCGCTTGTATGGTGCTCGCTTGCATTTTGAGTTGTTGGAGCCCTTGTTGCACGTCACTGAGGACTAATTTTTACTGAGCTTTGACCCTTTTCTAGACATCTTCAGTGACCTCTCGGATTGTGTCTTCGATCTTGTCAAAATCCTCCTCAATGAGTGTTAATGGATCAGTCCTGGTTTTCTTAGAAGCTTTTCTTTTTGTGCGCAATCCCAGGGTGGTCTTAGGCCCTCTTTTGGTTTTGTGTCGCATGTCTGTCAGGGTCTGTTGAGGCCCTGAAAATTAGTGCAAAAACATCGGGGAGAACCACCCAGTCGGGGACTTGAAAACCATCCCTTATCTGTTTGGTATGGTGGCTCCGATTGGATTTATGGGACCAGTTTCCCAATGAAATATAATTGGGTGAATGGATGGTATTATAACTGACTGTAACTTGGTAGATGGGAGTGATAACAAGCTTGAAGTAAATAAATATACCTAGATATATCTATCCAGGGATGAACTATTCTCTCTGTGCTATTTATAAAGATGATCTTTCAACAAATTCAAATAAATATTATACAAACACTTAGAGATATGAAAACAATTTGAAATAATTTATTTAATTAAATAGTTAATTAAATCAATTGGATAAGATTATATCGCATCTATTTATTGCATGTATTGAATATGTACCAAAATATAACAATATAACATGTTCAAAATTGAATTAATGCTTGATTGTTTTCAAAAATATACATAAAACAAAAACATCATAATAAAAATTAACCATTCCTCATTTGGAACAGAAAATTAACATATAGGATAAAAGTACCACTTATATGCTAACTCAGCTCATTTGAAAAATAGTATCTGGTCTAGCTCTTTCTATTAAGAAAACTTTAAGAGTACAAAAGTGTGACTTCTGTAAATTATTCCTTTCAAAATTCCAGGACCCCTTCTTAAAATACATGAAGGGGTTTATATAATAGAATAGAAAGTATTAAAAATATTAATGACAATAAAAGTTGAGGAGGTTTAAACAACTCTCCTTAAACTAAGTGAAAATAAAACAGAAATGTAATTTAATGGGGTGACTTGCTTGAAGGTTTTCCTGATGTCTCATCAGCCATTTGTTCCTTCAGTTGAAGGATGTTAAGCATAGGTTTAACCTCCAGAGGTTGGCCTAGCCTGATGCGCAGCTGTCCAGTGAAAACCGCATCTGAAAGTGGAGGTAACGTATAGTAAGAAGTATCTCTAAGACAGCACAACATGATCCATTAGCTATGTGACTTTACCAAGTATTTCCAATACTTATCCCAATCTAGATTTTCCAAGTTTCTTATGTTTTCCTCTTTGACCTTGGAGACTTCTTGCCTTTGCCTTATCAAATCTATAACAATGGAAAGAGAACCAGGAGGGCATATATCAATAATATTGGCAGCGATGAGATTCTGACTGAATAATTCAACAATATTATTAGCCACATATTTAGCTCTGCAGATGGCCCTTTTAGCATGTTTCAATTGTATGTCCCAATCAGTAAATTGGATTTCCTTTTTGGAGTCCTCAATTCTAGGAAGATTAGCCTTTCGACCATCAGTAGTATCTTTCCAGGTGACATACTGTGAGACTTTATCATCAATCTCATCAAAATTGATTCTCTCGTCTGCTATTTGATTCATTAGTGAATCGCTTTTCTCACATAATTCAATGATATTTGACAAATTGTGACAAAAAATAACTTTTTGATGTGCAAGTAGGGTATTCAATTCGAGTGCTTCTTTTCTAAATTCATCTATTTTTGGATTATATTTCAATTTATTAATAGTAGCTGCAATTGATTAATTTACGTGTCCTTAGCACCAATTTCATTTTGGTGTTGTAATTTAAATTGATCAATGGTCTCTTGGAGTTGTGATACCTGTGCATGTAGTTGATGGGTTACGTTCTGCTTTTTTGCCTGTAGTTCTTGTTCTAATTGGATTATTATTTCATCATTTTCTCTAATCAATGGTTGCACTTCAGAGGCCTTCTTTATAGTAGCATATGCATAGGCTCCTGCGAACTGGGTCAGACAAGTTAGATATTGAGAAGGATTTGCTTGTGAATATTTCCAGACTACCTCCATTGAAACATCTCCTGGAACAAGGAGTTGAGATTGCTATGTCCTTATTCTTTTTCTTTGCCTGCTCATAACGACTTATGTTTAGGACTATAGAATATATCCAGAGGAGATATTTCCTCAATTTTTAGTACAATTTCTGTAGTAGGGAAGGTCGGGATGAATTCCACTTGCTCTGTGCTAACTAACTTATCAGATTGCCCAACAGTGAACGGTTCTTGACTTTTTCTTTGAGGCGTTTGCACTATCTATTGATGACCAATAATCATCACTTCTTGGTCTCCTTGTATTTTTTAAACTCCTTCCAGACATCATTCAAATTACTTGGGAACTCTAAATCCAAGGTTTGAACTTCACCAAATTTATCCTCTTTATTTTTACTAAGGACTTCAGTATCCTTAAGTGCCTGTTATTTTTCATATTCCTTCTGTGTTATGGGTTGGGATACTTTTATCATTTTCAAAGAAATCCATTCCAATTTTTTGTTCCTGTACTACTTAAACTTTGACAACTATTGTGGATGGAGGCGTAACACTGCTAACTTCTGAATTGTAGAGTAAGTGTCGACTAACTCAAACACGTCATCGAACTCATCATCTTCATGTACAAAAGGTATGATTTTAACTTGAGTGGTAAAATCATTAGCAACTTGATTCGGGTCGTATCGTCTATTTGAAATTGTAAACAATTTCAAACATTCAATTTGGTTGACCTCTAATACTGCGTGTTTATAGTTGTCCAAGGCGTAAACACCACAATGAATTGGAAAGGAGGGCCATGATGCTTTCTTAGCTTCCTTCAGAATCTTATTTAATCCGTTGCCAACAGTTTGATAAGCTATCTCTCTTATGAGAATCTTATCTGGAACATATAATGGTAAAACATGTGGCTAATCCAAGCTCCCAAAAACTCTGAAATAGGTAAACAATTCTTCTCCAAACCATTTTCCAATGGAGGAGAAGTTAGCTTGAGCTTCTTTAGACAACCTGGGGGCTTTCTCATTGAACACAGCTTGAAATAAAGGGAGAATAAATCCATGGATGATATTATAAAATGGTTTTCATATTTTGAATCCCATAACATGCTATGATAGACATGAATGGGGAGAGGGTCCTGGGTAGTCCATTTCCAACCCATGGCTGGAAAATCTGAAGTGAAACATACAGCGTCCATGATATAAGCACTCATATAAAATGCGGTAATTTTTTTGGATGAAATAGAATGATTTTTCCTATATTCCAGAATTTGAGTGGAAATATTATTGGACAAAATGGTCCCCTAGTCCATGATATAATAATCTGCGACCGCTTCCATTAGGGGAACCCATTCAACTGAAAATCTGGTAGTATCAGGCTAACCAAAGAGCCTAGACATCATTGTAGCAACATAATAGTAGGGACTAGCAAGGGCGTCAATAGAATACATACCCGTATCATAATTTTTGTGTTTATTTGGGTTGTTCCTCCATTGCTTGACAAGATTTTACTTCAACTCATTCTCGCTGGCGAATTGCGCCAGAAATTCTTTATCGTAGACCTTTCTGGGTCTAGAATGTGATACATTGATTTCAAGTATTTTTCTTTAAAATGAACAATGTTAAGAAATTTTTGTCTCCAATGTTGAGGTTGTCGATTATCCCTCCCACCATATCAATATATAGTATAATTTTGAGGCACGCAGCAACCCGACGTAGAAATTAATTGAAAACTTCTTCTATAGTATCTTTTGAGGAATCAGAAGCATCTATAGTAACTTTCTGTTGAACCCTATGGGGTTTCTCATCCTCAAATAACTTATACATTGCTTCCCAGGAGGAAGAACCATTTTTCGTCCCGCATGTTGTGTCTGTAAATAAAGGAATCATTTATGTTCTTTCACTTACAGTAGGTACGGATTTTTAGGTGTCATAGGTTTCTTAGCTTTCTTCATAGCTTTTGACATCTCCGAAGAGATCTGTTTATTTGGACTTTCCTGTGAACAATGAAGAATGATAAGTAGAAAGAGGCAATTTTGATTTACAAGTGCAATGCGATAAAGTATATCACATCGGGAAAATGTGGAGGATGAATTTAAGATTGTCGAGATAAAACTGTGAAATGCAATTTGCGAACGTAGCGGAAGTGGGTCCCGTAGTCTCTTTCTTATAGAATTTGTTTGGGAAAATGTTTTTTTCCTTTATTAAAGCGCTTGGATGTATTTCGCATCGCAATTTGTGTTGACTGGATTTTAGGAGCCATATGTCTTTTCGATTGCGATATTGCGGTTGCGATATGCTTAACATGCTCCGCTCAAGTGTCTTTAAGGCTAAAATTCAAGGTTTTTAACCCATTTGATTCCTATTTCTATTTAAATTAATCATTTAAGGGTCTTATTTGTTTTACTCTAAAAAATTTAAAATGATCCCCATTATTTTTCTAAGGTAACTATGCTAAAATAATGGGGGTTGTTGAATAGCACAACAATTGGCAATTCACTGGAAGAACTAGTTATCTCTAAAAAAAGAAATTTCGTAGTATCTTTAAATAAGTAAAAATAATTTAAGGAAACAATAATTGTTTTTCGCCAAATGTTTGAATGAATAAAATTACTCTGAATAAAAGAACTCATTTTTATTGTTAATCTTTCAGAAACATTTCATAAATAAATATCTTCATTCCTCTATATCAATCATCAAATAGTTTAAAAGATAAAGTAAGTCTCTTTTTGTAACTTAGCATTTTGATTTACTCCTTTTGTCATAGGTAGAGCCACTGCTGCCAACAGGCATTCATAGCCTCAACAAGGTTACCTTTTAACCATCAATGATTCAGTATCCCAACCATCTATTATTACAAATTGTTGAGATATGTCCTTAATCATATAATTTTTTTTTTCTTGTTCTTCAAAAGTTATTATCCTAGATTGATGACCAGAAAGTGACAATGTCATTCACTGGTTATAATTGAACTGGACAAGTTGGCTCATGATGAGACCCCTCGTCTTATGATTATTTAATAATCATGAGTCATTACCATGGTTTGATATGCAGTAGTGGTAATGTCAAATTATTATTTACCTATGAACATGGTAAGCAAACTCGTGATGAGACCCCTTATCCTTTTATTTTTTTATATTTTTGAATTACACTCTTAAAAAAACATAATTAATGGATGGGGAGAATCATTGAATCCTTAAGAGTTTTGGATGACAATTTAGAGTTAAAGATGCTTAGTGACAAAAAGTCTTTACTTTGTAAGGATGAACCTTTTCCGATTGATAGTAAAGTAAAAAGACTTTACAAACTTTAGGTTTATAAAATTTACAATTTTAATGGAAAAAGATTTCAAATTTGTATAGTATTCGTTCAATTTTCAAGTTTTGTAGTTATTTACTCAAGAATTTTTATTTTTCAAAAACAAAAAGTCATAAAATAATTCAGAGGTGTTGCGAAAAACCAAAAATATGTAATCAAACATTATTCTCCTAAAATGTAAAAGTATACGTATAGTACATTTAGAAGAAAATTTTCTTCTAAGAAAATATTTTTTTCAAAATCAGCTCGTTGATAGGAAGAAAATATTTTCTCCCTTGAAGTTCTTGTAACATGAAGGTTAATGGGTCAATTTGTTCTGTGATTTGAAATGGTCCAAGCCAGATTCTTTAGAATTTGGTATGCTTGCCTTTTTCCTCATGTTCCTTGTCCCACTTAAGGACGAGGTCTCCAACTTCAAATTTTTTTAGGGAAACAAAATTTGCATCAAAAGAATTTTTTACCATCTGTTGGTGTCGAGCATGAGTTAATTTGGATTTTTCCCTTTCCTCTTCTAGTTTAAGGATCCAAGACATTCTTGATTGTAAGGAAGAATAAGGTACTACAACAACAAATTGAACTAAGGCCAATGAAGGAAGAGCTAAATTTGATGGAATTACAACTTTTTTCCCATAAACTATTTTAAATGGAGAAGTCCCTATAGAGGCCTTCTGAGTAATCCTATCTTCCCATAGTGCAAATGTTAAAGACTTATTCCAATTTTTCTGGCTCTAATCAATAGTCCTTTTTATGATTCTTATGAGATTTTTATTTGTTGATTCTGCTAGACCATTCCCTTGCGGATATTAGTTAGCAGAACATTTAGGTTTAAAACCTCTTTTGAGAGTGAAGTCAGCCATACTATTTCCCGAAAAATAAGATGCATTATCGAACATAAGTACATTAGGTAAGCCAAACCTTCTAATAATGAATTGATCAATAAATTCGATAATGGCCTTAGAGTTAGAAACCTTAAGTGGAACAACTTCCACCCACTTAGTAAAATCATATGTTGTAGTGAGAATGTATCTATGTTGTTTGGATTAGTTAGGAACGATCTCACTTATGATGTCTGCCCCATTGCTCAAAAGGTTGCTCAATGTTGACTGGCTGCAATGGTAAGGTTGGTTTTCTTTGTCTTCCAACAACAGTTTTACATGTTTTACATTTTCTCACATATGCATGAGCGTCTTTAAACAATGTTGGCCAGTAATGTCCTACATGAAATATTTTATGAGCGGTGTTATCCCCTCTGAAATGTCCACCTACGGGTCCATCATGGAGTTCCTGCAAAACCCTTTGTGCTTCAGAATTCTCAAGGCATATTAATAGTACAGAGTCGTAGTTCTTTCTAAATAAAACATTGGCTATGATCTGATATTGACTAGCTTTCAATCTTAAAGCTCTTTTTCTTTTGTAATTGAGTTTTGTAGGATCATATCCATTTTTTAAATAAAATATCAGATCAGCATATTGTGATTTAGAGTCGTTCAAGCTTACCTCGGAAATGTGTACAATGTTACCTGACTCTTCATCATATGATATTTTGGATGCTCCAAATAGTAATATACAGAGACCTTGCCCTTTGATGATTTTGGCTGGTCTTATGTCAATGTCATATTCTTGCAGAGAAGTTACCCAATTTTCTCTCTTTTCTCCCAGTTCCATTTGAATTAGTTGCCTACTATCGAAAATGGAACTATTACCTTGGTGTGTGTCTTTAGGAGAAAAGGTCTGAAATTATTTAAAGATTTGTAAACGTCAAATGCTTTTTTTTCCACTTCTGAATAATTTAGTTCAGCACTTTGAAGATTTAAACTAAAGAAAGAAATGGATGCTTCAATATTTTGATCATTTATTTGTGATAACGCAGCAACATAAGATGTTTCGGATGCAAAAGTATACAAAATGAAATGATTAGAAAAATATGGGGTAGTTAGAGGAGGAGCATTAATGATGGCTTGCTTGATTAGACCAAAAGCTTCTCTTTCATTGTGTCCCCATTTGAAGAGTGTTATTTTCTTAATCATTACTTGCAATGGTAAAACAATTTGGAAAAAGTTTGGAACAAATATCTTAACAAAATTTATTTGTCCTAAAAAGGACTGGATGGATTTCTTGTTATGGGGTGAGATATTTCAAAATTTTCATTTATCCTTTCTAGATCTATGCAAATGCCTTCTTTTGACATAATAACTCCTAAAATTTTACCTTTACTTAAAGCGAAATAAGACTTTTTGTGATTTAAAGAAATTCCATATTTTAAACAGCGTTCAAGGATTTGCTTAAGATCATGATAATGGTCACTTATTTTCTTGGAATAAATTGCTATATCATCTAAGTATACAACCACAGTTTTATTTATAAGTCCTCTGAAAGCAGTGTCCATTGCTCTTTGGAAAGTTGCTCCTGCATTGATTAGGCTGAAAGGCATTTCCTAGTAGGCATAAGTGCCCCATTTAGTTCTAATGTAGTCTTTAACCTATCTTCAGGATGAACCAGAATATGATTGTAGCGTGAAATCCATCAAGGAAAGACATTAATTCAGATCCACCAACTTATTGCAAAATTTGTTTCATCGGTGGTAATGGGAAATTATCTTTTAAGAAAGCTTTATTTAAGTTCCTAAAATCTATACAAATGTGAATGTCACCATTATTTTTCCTAACAGAGACTAATTTTGAGATCCACTTTGAATGCCTAAAAGGGAAGATGATCTTTTCCTTTAGGAGTTTATTCATTTCACTTTTGATTTAAATTTCAATATCATAGTGAATTTTCCTTAACTTTTGTTGTATAGGATTTTCAGTGGATTTCATTGGGATAGTATGTTAGATGATAGAGGTATCATACGTTTTGAGATCTTCATATTTCCACATGAAGACGTTCTTGTAATTCTTCAGTAAGTGAATGAAGGCTAATATTTCATCAGACGAAAGACCAAGTCATAAGTTAAAATTATAAGGATTGAGATATGTGCCAAGGTTTACTAGTTCAAACCTCAAAGTTGAACTTTGCAGTTTAGAATTAGTAACATTTTTAAACATGTATTTGAGATCATAAAGATCTTCAAGCTTGACCACAGACTTAAGTATGGAATCAGGTTTCTGATTCAATTGCTTTGCATGTCAATCTTCATCAATTAGTTGATCATCATATGACCCTTCTGATGTAAGAAAGGTTAGAACATATTTATCATCATTGAATACTCTCCAATTAGTGACATTATCAGGAATAGATGGGTGAAAAATCAATTTGATAGCGGGTAAAACCCACAGTCCCTGTTTTTTCAAAATTTCATCCTCAATCAGTGTATAAAATGCATTCTAATTTCATTGCCCAAGCAATCCCCAATCCGGGCAATCCTACAGCATTCTTTTTTTCTGAGCTGGAAAATTAAATAAATAAAACCTGAAGCCTTAATATCTCAATTCGAAGAATTGAGATATTAAATTAATCCTCTTCTCTTATGTCTATAAAACACCTGCCCACACCTTTGTAATCAATACAAATTTAAATCTGGCAACCTCTTCTAACTGCGGGAGTTCTCCTTCAAAGGTCATAACCCCTCAATACATATAATATACTCTTTGGTATTTTTATTCCAGCGCACACATACCATATATATATATACCTTATATTATAATCTTGGTCCCTTGTTATAAAGCACTTTACATATAATTGGAGCCTTTCTTTTTCATACATATACGTGGTCTTATTTAGA
Source organism: Pinus albicaulis (assembly GCA_034641835.2). Lineage (NCBI taxonomy): Eukaryota > Viridiplantae > Streptophyta > Pinopsida > Pinales > Pinaceae > Pinus > Pinus albicaulis. The sequence continues at coordinate 225,450,467 of CM076573.1, forward strand.
TTTGCATAGAACAGTTCATTCGCAACTATCCTTTGACCTTGGTCGAAGCTAGAGGTTCTGACCCAATTTATTTTACATGCGCCCTTTTCCTTTTACTTACCAAGCTTGACCTTAACACCAACGCCTATGCACGTTATACATTCCCATATATGTCTTCGGTCAATACCTTTAGTGATACCATTCACTTTATAACCCGAGACTTCATATGATGCTTGGCCACATATATATAAATAATCTTTTGTCAATGTAAACAACACGCACCTACCTCTGTTAACCCCGCAAACCTTAGTTAGGACAGCAAAAATCAATATGTATATGTGTGGGCCCCAGCGCTAACGACCCTTCCACATCCAACGGTGGAGTATACGTCGTGTTGCCTTATCTGATCGGACGTCCGCAATCAAATGTCGCGTTTTTCTTTGCACAGAAGTTTAATGTTCAGAAAAAACGTGATGGAGGCGGTATTGCATTACCACCTTTTTCCACATGTCAGTCAACTACACATATCATGTTTTTATTTCGAAAACAACTTACCATCCCAAGGCCCGCACCAAACCTCCAGTTTCCTTGTCCAAAACCACTTCTATTGTTCAAGTCAAAGTTCTGTCTCTTTATCTTCAAGGTTCCATTCTACTCGATTCTCGCTTCGTTATAACTGTGCTATCACTTCTTTAATGCAATATTTGAAATAAACCTATCTTGCAGGGCTCCTCCGAGGGAAATCAAACTCACGGATTTAAATGCATAGCATCTAAGATAAGGTCTCTAACACCAGTAATTCAACATCTTATGGTTCAGCTCTGTCGATTTCAGAAATGGACATAAGACTCGATACTTCGGCTTCCTTTCTATGCAGAGGTTTAGCATGTCTAGACAAACAGAGATTCGGTAAGGTCGCGCCCAACCAATGGCGCCAGCTACTCGACCTTCCTCAAATTTTCATACAAATTAGACCCCTTTAACTATATACAGAAAGCATAAGTTCACCCTCATTCATCTAGCAAGTCCTCACCACGGGATTTTAACCAAATTCTTCCACGATTGGAGATATCAAACTAAGCCAGTTTTCCATTATAAGAAGGTCTCTACATGGGATTCGAACCCCACCTCCATGATTTCCTAACAGGGTTTCACTTTTAACTTCACACGCAGAGATTCATACCATACATAATTATAGAGATTCAGAACAGAAATAATCAACAAACGCACAAATATGCAAGGTGTTCTCCACACAGAGTTTAAACAACAAATGCAAAGTTATACAGAGACAATTTCCTCATTTATACAGTGAATTAACTTACAAGTTGTTAGCTGGCCAGATATTCGATCAATTGGCCCTTCTCCTCTACTCTATCTCCTCTACAGTTCTATGCAGCCTATGCAGTTCTCTATCCAGGTCCCTATGCAGGTCTCTGCCACAGAGACTTATTTAAACAATTAACCGTAATTGTTTCATCTTCCCTCAATGTACAATAAAACTCTGCAATTCCTACAGTCCTAATTTTAGCCTAACCCTCTGACAGAATGAAACGGACTACCTCTTCCTATGCCCACTAATCATTCGGGCAGTTACATTTTCCTCCACAATTTAACTAAAAATAACTCAACTATGGATAATTTCATAGGGAAAAAAAAACATGAGACCCCCCTTAGGTTTATTTATGTACAAATATTTTCTTAAGCCTAACGCCCCTGCATCACAATTCTATAGAAAATCTATCTAGACTATAATCTTCTGAAGGAATAATTATGGATACTACATTAGCTAGGAGGTCAGTGCTTGCATTTTGGAGCCTTGGAATATACAAGATATTTAATGCTAAGAAATGTGAGGTAATAAATTGTATTAACGCTTGATAATACTTGAGATGACCATAAATACAGTGAATAGTACTTCTTACCTGTTTTATAATTATTTCAGAGTCACCGTAGACTTGAAGATATTTTATACCGAGATATATTTCTTTGTACAAGCCTTGGACCAATGCCTCATATTCTACAGTATTATTTGTGCATTCAAATTCTAGCCTACAATCTAGCATTGTCTTTTCTTCTTACGAACTAATTAGTATGCAACCAGCTCCTGCACCTTCACCTGACTTTGATCCATAAAAGTATAATGTCCAGAACAAAGTTTTAATACAAGGTTTATCTATGATATTTATACATTTGGAAGAGTTTGACTAAGAAAAAATTTCGACTTGAGAATTAATTGAGTTGGTGAGAAATGAAGATTTCTTAGCATTAAAGTTTCCTAAAAAAGATTCAAAGAGTAATTTCCGAAAATGTTATTAGTAAAACTCATGGGTTCAATCTCATCTTCGAATTTGGTTCCTAAGTATTTCATGTGTTTTTTATAGTCTACTCGGATTTGATTTGACTTACCATTATAGGGAAGCCACATATGAGACTAATCAGTAGAAAAATAACCATGAATCTTTTTTGACCTATCTCTACTCAGGATTAAACCGTAAAATTTAGGGATATTAGCAACCAAAATATCAATCACTTGATGAACTTTTGAATTAGATGCTAGTCTAATGAGGACTAAATTCATTTCTCCTAATACATTAACTTTAGTTTTGTTTAATTTCACAATGTGTACTGCAGAATTTTGACGAGAAATTTTCAACTTCAAACAAACAGAATATGGCATGATATTTGGAGAGGCTCCAGATTCAGTTAGACAATTATGCACATTTTTGTTAAATACTTCAAAATTTAAAAGGAAGGGAGGAGTATGCAAATTAGATCTGTCTCTGATTATAATAGCATCATTTGTGTCAATTTTTTCAGGTGGATCACTAGGAGGTTTGCCAACTCATTTTGAGGCTTTGGAAGTAACAAGCACAGGTAAGGGCAAAGCAGGGACAGCATTTAGCTCTTTGAGTAAAATTTTGTGTTGCTATTTTAATTTTATCAACTCATGTATGGAGATATTTTCCTTTACTTTATTCATATCTTCCACTATATTATATTCGATGGTATATGAGACAACTAGGGTCTTTAATGTAGATGGAAGAGTAGAAGAAGTTGGGCTTGATTGAGGAGAAGGAGTTATTTTATTAACAACTTTATCCTTAACAATAGAGGATGAAGACTTTTGATTTTGAGGAGACTGAGGGAGATCAGTAGAATTTTTACTTCTAGTGTTAACTGGAAGTTCCTCATGTTCATCTTCATTGCCAGATATTGGAAGAATAAATTCCCATAATCCATGAACTTCGAATAATTCTTCATCTTGGGATTCTTCTGTGGATGATATTGTTTCATCTTGATCTTCATCTTGATCTGATTCAGCATTCGAGATTACATTTGGAGGTTGGGAAGCTTGAGTTTTCTTAAAAGATCTGAAAGGTTTCTTCGAAGAAGATTCAGCTACTTATTTATTTATTTTGACCATGCCATTCGACATAGTTTTGAGAACCTTTTGTAATCCCTCAAGATCATAAGGATCCTTGGATGTTTTATTTTTGAATTCATATTTAAATGAAACCTTTTTATTTTTTATTTCCTCTTGTGCAGTTTTATTTTCTAAGGCAATAATTCTCTTTTCTACAAAAATGGATTCTTTCATATTTTCTACCAATGTGGCCTTATTGGCTCTATCTACAAAAATAGAAATATTAGAAGGAAGAGATGATATTTACCATTCTATTTATACATCTACCACATGCTTATATGTGGTTGGGATTTTATTGAGAAGCTTATTAAATCTGGAGTTGAAATATTTGATCGTTTCCTCTGTATTTTCTTTGAGATTGGAAATATCTTAGTTTTCAAGTTCCTATGGTTTTTGTTTACTGAATAACTTGCCAGATTATCCACAATATCATGAAACACTTGTCAGAGTAGCAGTAGTACGATCATCACCAAATTTAGTAAGGAATTGTTCCTAAAATATATCTCAGATAGTAATAGTGCCTGATGGTAGTGATAAATACCATGATCCAACTGATCCTTGAAAAGTATAGGGAAATAACCTAACTATGCAATATTATCCATTGACATCATTAAGATTCATGGCAAGCATAAAATTATGAATATGTTCTTCTGCAGGTAGACCATCATCTCGGTTATACTTAGGAAACCAAATTTCTAGATGTTTAGGTAAAGGATAAAGAGGACCTGGTAATTGAACAACTCCAATATTCGTCCAAGGTCTAGCTGCCATTGTGTGAATCAGAGGATTAGTTTGCCTTGAAGAAGGATTTGGAGTGGAAGAAGTAGTTCCAGGAGTGGATGTAGGTGTGGAAGAAACAACTATGGAATTAATACTTCTTAAGCCAATAATTGTAGCTTGGGAAGAAGAAGAAGTATGAATTGATGAAGAACTTGTTTGAGAAGATGTAAAAGGAGGAATAAATGATGGATTTTGAGGGGTAGAAGATGATTGAATCTCACTAGTGGATGATTGAGTCCCATATATCAAATATTTCCTATGCTGACAATGGAGAGGAACTCAAAAGGGATTATTCCTAGTTTTTCACTCTTAGAATGAGTTAATACACCAGTGCCCTCAAATATTGAAGTAACACTTCCTTCTGAGGCTTCAGAAAGTACAGGATTCTCTACCGAAATAGAAATTTCTTCCAATTTCTTTATTAAGGTTTTTACTTCAGGTGATTCTGGAGTATAATCTTAGGAGAGTTATCTAGGTTTAGAACTAGGAGACTTAGGGGGAGATTGAACAACTTCTGATCTAAGATTAAGAGATTTTGAACTAGGACTAGAAGTTGTAGGAGATTTGGATGGAGAGTGACTCTTTTGATGGTCTTTGCTTTTTGGATTGAGCTTTGGTTCCATTCATATTCTGATGGCCCTCCTTCTAGCACCAAAAATGTTGAGGCCCCAAAAATTGATGCAACAACATCGGGGAAAACCACCTAGTTGGGGACTTGAAAATTGTCCCTTATCCGTTTGATATGGTGGCTCCAACTGGATTTATGGGACCAGTTTCCCAGTGAAATATAATTGGGTGAATGGATGGTATTATAACTGACTATAACTTGGTATATGGGAGTGATAAAAAGCTTGAAGTAAATGAATATACCTATATTTATCTATCTTGGGATTAATTATTCTCTTTGTGCGATTTATAAAGATGATCTTTCAAAGAATGCAATTAAAGATTATACAAACTCTTAGAGATATGAAAACAATTTGAAATAATTGATTTAATTAAATAGTTAATTAAATCAATTGGATAAGACTATATCGCATTTATTTACTGCACGTATTGAATATGTACCAAAAGATAGCAATATAACATGTTAAAAAATGAATTAATGCTTGATTGTTTTCAAAAAGATATATAAAACAACAACATCATAAGAAAAATTAACCATTCCTCATTTGGAACAGAAAATTAACGTATAGGATAAAAGTACCATGTATACGCTAACTTTTCTCATTTGAAAAAGAGTATTTGGTGCAGCTCTTTCTATTAAGAAAACTTTAAGATTACAAAACTGTGACTTCTGTAATGTCTTCCTTTCAAAATTTCAGGACCCCTTCTTAAAATACATGAAGCAGTTTATATAATAAAATAGAAAGCCTTAAAAATAGTAATTACAATAAAAGTTGAGGAGGTTTAAACAACTCTCCTTAAACTAAGTAAAAATAAAACAAAAACATAATTTAATGGGGTGACTTTCTTGAAGGTTGTCCTGCTGTCTCATTAGCCATTCGTTCCTTCAGTTGAAGGATGTCAAGCATAGGCTTAACCTCGGTAAGTTGGCCTGGACTAATGTGCAGTTGTACAGTGAAAACTGCATCTGAAAGTGGAGGAAACATATAAGAAGAAGTATATGTAAGGAAACGCAACATGAGCCAATGGCTATGTGGCTTTACCAAGTATTTCCAATCCTTAACCTAATCTAGCCTTTCCAACTTTCTGATGCTTTCCTATTTTACCTTGGAGACTTCTTTCCATTGACTTATCAAATCTTTAATAATAGGAAGAGAACCAGGAAGGAATCTATCAATAAGATTAGCAGTGATGAGATTCTAACTGAAAATTTAAACAATATTATTAGCCACATCTCTAGCTCTGCAGATGGCCCTTTCAGCATGTTTCAATTGTATGTCCGAGTCAGTAATAAGATTTTCTTTTTGGAGTCCTCAATCCTGGGAAGATTAGCCTTTCGGCCATCAAAAGTATCTTTCCAGGTGGCATACTGTGAAACTTATCATCAATCTCATCAAAATTTATTCTCTGGTCTACTATTTGATTCATCAGTGAATCGCTTTCCTCACATATTTCAATGATATTTGACAAATTTTGACAAAAAATAACTTGTTTTCGTGCGAGTAGGGTATTCAATTCCAGTGCTTCTTTTCTAAATTTATCTACTTTTTATTATCTTTCAATTTCTTAATAGTAAACTGCAATTGATGAATTTGCATGTCTTTAGAACCGGTTTCATTTTGCTGCTGTAATTTTAATTTATCAATGCTCTCTTAGAGGTGTGATACCTGTACCTGTAGTTGTTGGTTGACGTTCTGCTTTTCTGCCTGTAGTTCCTGTTCTAATTGGATTATTATTTCATCCTTTTCTTTAATGAACTATTTCACTTCGGAGGCCTTATCTACAGTAGCAGATGCGTAGGCTCCTACGAACTGGGTCACATGAGTTAGATCCTGAGAAGGATCTCCTTGTCAATATTTCCAGACAACCTCCATTGAAACATCTCCTGCAATAAGGAGTTGAGAATGCTCTGTCCTTCTTCCTTTTATTTGCCTTCTCATAATGAATTTATATTTAGGACTATGGAATATATCCAGAGGAGGGATTTCCTCAATTTTCAGCACAATTTCTGTAGTAGGGAAGGTCGGGATGAATTCCAGTTACTCTGTGCTAACTAACTTTTCAGATGGCCCAGCAATAAACGGGTCCTGACTTTTGCTTTGAGGCATTTGCACTATCTGTTGATGACCAATAATCATCACTTCTTGGTATCCTTGGAGTCGTTGAATAAAATCCTTCCAGACATCATTCAAATTACTTGGGAACTCTAAATCCATGGTTTGAACTTTAGCAGATTTATCCTCTTTAGTGTTACGAAGGACTTCAAGTATCCTTAGGTGCTTGTTCTTTTTTGTGTTCCTTCTGTGTTATGGGTTGGGATACTTCTATAATTTTCAAAGAAATCCCTTCCAATATTTTTTTCATGTACTGCTTAAACTTTGACAACTACTGTGGATGGAGGTGTAGCACTGCTAACTTTTGAATTGTGGAGTAAGTGTCAACTGACTCAAACAAGTCATCAAAATCTCATCTTCATGTACAAAAGGTATGATTTTAACTTGAATGGTAAAATCATTGGCAACTTTATTCGGGTCGTATTATCTGTTTGAAACTGTAAACAATTTCAAACATTCAATTTCATTGACCTCTAATCAGGTGTGTTTATAGTTTTCCAAGGTGTAAACACCACAGTGAATTGGAAAGGAAGCCCATGATTCTTTCTTATCTTCCTTTAGAAACTTAGTTAATCTGTTGCCAACAGTTTGATAATTTATTTCTCTTGTGAGAAGCTTATCTGGAACATATAATGGTAAAACATGTGGCCGAGCCAAGCTCCCAAAAACTCTAACATAGGTAAAAAATTCTTCTCCATGCCATTTTGCAATGGAGGAGAAGTAAGCTTGAGCTTTTTTAAACAACTTGGGGGCTGTCTCATTGAACACGGCTTGAAATAAAGGTAGCAAAACTCCATGTCATATTTTATATAAAAAAATTCATATGTTGACTCCCATAACATGCTATGATAGACATGAATGGGCAGAGGATCCTGGGTAGTCCATTTCCAACCCATCGCTGGAAAATCTGAAGTGAAACATACATCGTCCATGATATAAGCACTCATTTAAAATGGGGGAAATTTTTTGGAAGAAATAGAATGATTTTTCCTATATTACTGAATTTCAATGGCAACATTGTTGGACAAAATGGTCCCCCGATCCATGATATAATAATCTGCAACTACTTCCATTAAGGGAACCGATTCAACTGAAATTTTGGTAGTATCAGGCTTACCAAAGAGCCTAGACATCATTGCAGCAACATAACATTGGGGACTAGCAAGGGAGTCAGTAGAATACATACCCTTATCATAATTTTTGTGTTTATCCGGGTTGCTCCTCCATTTCTTGATATGATTTGACTTTAACTCATTCTCATTGGAGAATTGTGCTAGAAATTCTTTTTCGTAGACCTTTTCTGGGTCTGGAAGGTGATACATTGACTTCAAGTCTTCTGCTTTAAAAGAGCCTATCATCGTTCCTCTGCTCGTTAAGAAATTTCTATCTCCAATGTTGAGTTTTTCGATTATCCATCTTACCATATCAGTATATGGTATAATTTTGGGGCACGCAACAACCCGGTGTAGAAAATAATTGGCAACTTCTTATATAGTAGCTTCTGAGGAATCAAAAGTGTCTGCAGTAAATTTTCATTGAACCCTATGGGGTTTCTCATCCTCAAATAAATTATAGATCGCTTCCCAAGATGAAGAACCACTTTGTGGCCCACATGTTGTGTCTGTAAATAGAGGAAACATTTATATTCTTTCACTTACAGTAGGTGTAGGATTTGTAGATGCCATAGGTTTCTTAGCTTTCATCACAGCTTTCGACCTCTCTGAAGAGATTTATTTATTTGGACTCACATGTGAACAATGAATAATGATAAGTAGAAAGAGGCAATTTTGATTTACAAATATGAAAGTACCGTAATAATGGAAATAATCAAGAAAATGAAACTTGGCATGCAGTTAATACATAAATTCAATGCTTCTTGTAGTCAAATCATTTTTGGAGACATGGGCTATAAAACCGTATAAGTTATGGGATTAATGGTCAGTATGGGTTGATGTGCCCGTGTAACCATTCCAACATTTAAATAAGATTTGTTGCATCGCGATGTTATTCGTGTGTAAATCTTTATAAAGTGTCGATCGGCTACCTTTTGCCGATTGCAATATCGCAATCGCAATATCGACGAAAATGAATGAAGGGAAAGAGTTGGTCACGAAGTGAAAGTGTGATCCGATAGAGTATATCGCATCGTGGAAATGTGGAGGATGACTTTAAGATTGTCAAGATAAAACTGCGAAATGTGATTTGTGATTTTCCTACGTGGAAAAAGTGGGTCCCGTTGTCTCTTTATTATAGAATTTGTTTTGGAAAATTCCTTTTTCCTTTATTAAAGCGCTTTGATGTATTTCACATCTCAATTTGTGTTGAGTGGCTTTTAGGAGCCATATGTATTTCATTGCGATATTGTGATTGCAATATTCTTAACATTCTCTTCTCAAGTGTCTTTAAGGCTAAAATTCAAGGTTTCTAACCCATTTGATTCCTATTTCTATTTAAATTAATCTTTTAAGGGTCTTATTTGTTGTACTCTAAAAATTTTAAAAGGGTCCCCATTATTTTTCTAAGGTAACTATGCTGAAATAATGGGGGTTGTTGAATAGCATAATAGGGCCTCAGCACTGTCTCCATCCTTCTCTTCCATCTCATCATCACTTCGCAGGTCCACTGTTTCTACCATAGTGTTTGGTTCTTGGTCCTTCTGTGCATCCTTTAGGTGCTCGGTCGGCGTGCGCGACGTCGTTGGGGTCTTTGGTGGTGCTGAAGACGATGCACCACCAATTGTACTTGCTTCAAGCCATAATGGGGGCCACTTGGTCATCGTGCATGCAAGGTCATCCTTCGTGACCATGTATGGCAGCTCATACCATACGCCTGCCATGTCTTTCTTCACGTGGAGGTGCATATTATGGAAGGTATCCTTGAATTTCGTGATGTGCTTGTACTACTCGTACAGCGTAGGTGACAATCTTGGCTTGGACTGCACCGGTTGAAAATTTTTGGCATCAAACGACACCCAAAAGATTTTATTTTCTATGATTTTTTATGGCAGCTTTGAGTTCCATAGGGGCACATACTTGGAAGCTTCACAAACATCAGGTTCAATGTTTAGTAATTACGACTGTGACGGCGGCCTCCAACCGATCAGCGTGACCAACAACAGCAGCCAAGCATAATAAAAATGCTTGCCCTCTTCTTGTGCCTCACAAATGTTTTCCAGAAATTCATTGTAGAGGTACTTTGCCCAACTATATTGTACCCCTTTCACGCACTACGCAGCTAGCTTAATTACATATGTCGGCACCTCTGTTGCATGAAAATTCCTAATCATTTTACAAGCAAGGATCAGGGTGGAAAATTTAATTGTTGGGGCATTGATGTCTGCAACAACAAAGTTGCGGGTGTCTCTGTTTACCCCATAAGTTTTCTTCACCTCATTAATGACCTTTTTCTCCAATCCCTTTCCTTCGAAGGCTGCCCTTGGATCCTCCTCTTGGTATGGAACCATGGTGATCTAATGAATCAACATGTCATCGACCAGAATGGGCTCTTGTAGCCACAGATAATTATTGCACACCAGGGCAATCAGCTGGCGTAGACAAATTTCGTTTATGGTGTTACGCCCAAAATGTGGGATATTTAGAAGGTTCAGCAACTCGGACTGTTGCAACCCCAACACCCATGTCTTCGGCTTGAATTTGATAAATCATTTATCATAGGGCACCTGCTCCAAATAATCTGATGATGCAAGTTTGGGGAAATTTTCGCGATCAACTAGGTCCCAGTCTTCCAATTTGAGAAAAATCACCTTTGCGAATATGTCTCCTTCCAACGAGACATTTTCTGGGAGAAATGACATATTGATATGGGATTTGACCTTATCCAGGCCCTTTGTGATTTTCACAGATGGCTTGTGCGGCGCCATATACTTCAACAACCGCGACATTGGATCGATATATTTGACAAAAGCCTCTTCAATGATTACTTCAGGCTCTTTAGCCATTGGTCTCTTCTGTCAATCAGTTGGGGTCGACTTAGGCTTCGAAGTCTTCTTGCGTGGAGACTTCTGAGTCTCTGAGGTGTTCCCTTTCTTTGTTTTATGAGGCTGAGGTAACGATGCAGGTTTTTATTCATCGGGCGTCGCAGAGGGGGTAGGCTCTATAACAGTCATACGTGTAGTGATTAAATGTCCTAAACCTTGTTGGCGTAGCATCTCGAGAAAGGATTTTGGGTGCTCAGACATACACTTACGCAAACATAATGAGAGAAATAGACACAGATCCCTTGGAAAGAAAATCAGATCCCTTGGAATGCAAAGGGAACTAATGCAACCCTTCCTGCCATATTTATAGCGATGGCGCACCCTAAAATGCCTGATGTCCATTGATGATGCCCAATAAATGCTAAAACGGTTCCAAATATGGCATAATCTCCTCCATAAATGCAGGTTAGCCACTACTCCAAACGATAATAAAGTTGTCTTATACAAATTAATTGTTCCAACGGCTAGTTTTTAGCCCATCTGCGACTGTCTCAACCTCCTAGCACAACCCATGCACGAATGTAGTAGATACCTTTTCTTTCTCAAGCTTCATCGTAGAGGAATACTTCTCCAATACTTGGCAGACTTAATTATGGTATTGCGCCCTCTCATAATTGTCTGGGGCACTAAGACACTTCTCCAACCATATAATCATTTGTCGAACGCAGGGATGAGATCATCCCTCTATGGCTCAACCAACTTCCATTCACGTATCTAGAAAGGAATTCTCCATTTAAGGTAACCATACGTACCGCACCTTTTCCGTAATCTCCTTAACAACATAAGGTCCAAGCGAGCGCATTTTGAACTTACCTAGTTATTGTGCAAACTTGATGTCATATAGAAAAACTAAATCATTCTCGAAAATATTTTGTCTGATGTGCCTATCATGCCAAGATTTTTCTCACACCTTTTGCGCTTGTTGATGGAAACCAGCAATGAATCTGTCCTCCTTCATTGGAACGAGTTGGGACAATCTCTCTTCCATACTATCTTGATCAACCATGTTAGTGATCGCTACAAAGCGTAGACTAGGGACAATGTACTCCATTGGCATAACAGCTTCATGTCCATACACCAACCAGAAAGGGGTATGTCCTGTCAATTTCTTGCATGTCATTCTATATGCCCACAGAACTGCAGGTACGCACACATCCCAATCGTTACGATTATCATTGTAGACCTTTGTGAGCGCATTATACAAAACCTTATTAAAGGATTCTACCATGCCATTTTCTTGTGGATGATACAATGTACTCTTTTGATGGTGCATCTTAAATTCCATTGTAAAGGCTTGAATGGTCCCATTCACAAAATTTCTACCCTGGTCACTCATCAAGGTTTTAGGACACCCAAACCTTGTCAAGATATTCTCAAAAATGAAGTGTGAAGTTGTCTCTATGCTACAACCTTTCACAGGCTTATCTTCTGCCCATATGGTCAAATAATTCATCGTAGTAATGATATAGTGCACACCAGTCTTATTCCCAGGAGGGTTGATCGGTCCTACAAAGTCAATGGCCCATTTATCAAAAGCCTGCAAAGTCACTTGTTGTTGTAGTGGAATTTCATCTCTGCGCGAGGGTTTCCCCATTATTTGACACACACCATAAGCGCGGAAATACTCTTTTGCATCATTGTGCACCAAAATCCACCACCAACCAGCCCTCAAAATTTTTTGCGCTGTTGGTTTTCCTGCATAATGACCTCCTGCAACCCGTGCATGTGCTTCTACTAGGATGCTTTGTCTTTTAAAATCTGGCACATAACACCTCAATACCTCATCAACTCCCATATTATACAATTGGCCAGAAATCAAAGTAAAGTTTGTTGCGTGCAAGACCAATTTTTTCTTCTGCTTAACTATATACTCCGTAAGAACACTTCCAATGGTTAGAAAGTGGATAATATCTGCGAAGTGGTCATCGACTTCTTTAATGGAAAATAGTTGTGTGTCTGGTAATCCATCCTCCAAACTAGTTAGCTCCTCTCCACTTTCAATGCGCAATAAATGGTCTGGACCTGCATTCAATCTCCCTGGCTTTACAATCAACTCAAAATCATACTCCTGAAATAATAAGAGCCATCTACAAATCTGCCCCCCCCCCAACACAGGCTTGTTGACCAGGTACTTCAAAGCAGAGTGATTAGTGAACATATTAAAATTTCCTCCCAGCAAATAATGACAAAACTTATGTATCGCATATACCATAGCTAACCCTTCTCTCTTTGTTGTTGAGTATTTGTGCTCAAAACTTGACAATTTCCTACTCGCAAATGCAATTGGCTGATCAATATCTCCAGCTCCTGGCTGCGCGAGTACAACTCCTAGTGCGATACACGAAGCATCTACGTGCACATGGAATTCCTTTTTCTAGTCTAGAAATACCAATATAGGCACAGTCACCATTTTCTCCTTAAGAATCTCAAAACTCTTCTGGAAATCCTCATCCCAGCAAAAAGATGTGTCCTTCTTCAACAACTTCTCCATTGGCGCAATAATCAGCGCATAGCCTTAGATAAACTTTCTGTAATATCCAGTATGCCCCAGAATTGAGCGCAACTGCTTCACATTGGTTGGAGCCTCCAGGCTAACAATAATAGCAATCTTAGCTGGATCGACCATCAATCCTTGTTGACAGACAATATGACCCAAAAAAATCCTGAAAGGGACACAAAATATGCATTTCTTCATATTTAATGAGATCTGATGCTTCCAACAAGTATCCAACATCAAGCACAGACTTGAAACTTTCTTCTTTAATAAACCAAATACATTCCAGTCATCAAAATATACTTCTAAGAACTTATTTATATACTCCTTAAACGCAGCTACCACCACGTGCAAGAATATAGTTGGCACATTCTTCAGACCACATGGAATTATTATGTATTGGAATGATCCCCATTCCATTACAAAGGTTTTCTTACTTCTGTCTTCAGGCGTGATTCTTATCTGGCGGTATCCAGAAAATCGATCCGTGAATGAGCAGGTCTCCTGCCCTCCCACATTTTCCAATACTTCATCAGAAAATGGAGTTGGAAAAGGGTCATGCACACAGGCAACATTCAATTTGCGTAGGTCCACAAATCATGACTTCTCCTTTGGCCTTCTTTTCTTGGACCACCATGGGGCTTACCCAATCTGATTCTTCTACTGGTTCAATGATCATTGCAACAACCATTTTTTCCAACTCTTCCTTGACATTCTATATATACTTAGGATTCAACCTACAAGGGCACTGCTTGACAGGCCTAGCATTTGGCTTCAAAGTGATTTTCATCACACCAAGATCCCCGACAATACCTTTTAACTCTGAAAACTTTGTGGGAAATAAGTCCTCATATTCAGCGAGCAGCGCCGCAACCTTAGCCAATGTATCTTCATCCCAACAATCCTATATTTTGGAAATCTTAGGTTGCTTATATGTTCCAATGTTGACTTACCTAATATTCATGGGTCCTATCACATCTGGAAATTCAACCACAGGCCCAGCAACTGCGTGCTGACCTTCAAACTTAGGGATATTGATGTTTCTTAGGTCTTCCTCATTACCTTCAATAGTCACATTCTGGCATTCAACTATATCCTTCATCTGCGCATCCCATGCTGGTAGGGCTCGTTCTTATAGTTTCTCTGGAATGTCAAAGACCACGTATTGGATCGTATGTAGGTTAGTATTGATGCATGGGAATCCACTCTCAAAACTGAAAGTTAAAACAAATTTTTCCCTTAGCGCTGCCCATTCTGTCGTGCCACGTTGCAGCTCAACCTCTAGGTACCAGTTCATAGGTATCTGACTTAGAGTATGAATGAATGTATGCACCCATTATGGTTGTGGTTCTTCTCCCCAAGTTGTACTCCACCTAGCTAAATGCATGTGTGGATATTCTTTTCCTACATAGGTTCCTTCTAATCAGGTATTGGGTTGTCTGAATCGCAGTTGCATCATGTTGGTACATTCTTCCCAATCCACAAATTTGTCCTTGTGCATTTCCCACCAATGTGCTAGGGTTATTGAGCACAGAGCTCTGTCAAGTGCATGGAACCTCTGTGTTTCTGGAACAACCTTTTCGAATTCGTCTAAAAAACAATTTACACTGCCTACACCATCATAATAAGGTAATTCTCGCACCTTGGAAGATATGCATCGTAGATATCTGGTAACTTGGTTGTAGTGCAACGTAGAGACTTCATGCAAACGGTTCTGCCAATTCTCCAATTCCTCATTCGATTCTGAGTGGCATGAACTATCCCTATCCCAGCTAAGCCTAGCATCTATTATAGGATTGATCCAATCTTCATCTCTCACGATTAGCTTGTAGATATGATCAACTTCCTCTTCTACGTGCACCAGTTTTGTGTATATTTCTCCTTCTGCAGGGTCCAGTGGGACCACAACCCTCATTCTGTTATTTTCAAACACCATATTTATGCGCTTGAGGTTGATGATAGCATCCATGTCAATAGCCCGATCCAAACCCAACAACGTAGGGTATGGATTTGAATCATCAACAATTTAAATAACTTCAAAGTCAGGTAGTGCCTTAACTCCTTCGATATCAATTATAACCCCAGAAAGTCTACCCATTGGAATAATCTTCTAATTATTTTCATGTGCAGCTTTATCGAAGACCATTCCCGCTTAGGATCTCCCATTTTCTTCCAAGTCTGCTTTGGTATGACATTTGCATCAGATCCCAGACCCAAAATGAGCTGGTCCATTTCAAACTCACCTATCTAAGCAGTCAGGCCCCTCTCTCGGCCAGTTCTTCTCTTGTTCTTGAAAATCTTATTGATGGCCTTTTGCTCCATCTGGGGTTGTTCTTTCTCAGCGCAGTTATTAATCAAATCTTGAAAATTCTCAACTTCCTTCTTATTGCGCAGAAGCTTGAGACAAGCCTGCAAAAATGGTTTCATCTCTACAGGCTCGGCCCATTTGACGGTATTCGTGGAAGGTTTGTTTGGTACTTTAGATGTGCGAGGATCTGCGAAGTCCTTCTTTGGTGTGACAAAGGTTTCCTTCTCCCTTTGGAGATTAAACCCTTCCTTTTTCTCAGGAGCTTTCTGAACCAAAACATCAGTGACATGTCACTTACCTTCTGCTTTATCTTCTCAAGTTGCTACACTGCTCCTGGTCACAATATTTATGCTAGGGTCTTTAGTGTGTGGTTCCTCTCTCATCATTTTCACATTATGTGTCGGTGTCTACGGCTTCTTTTCCTACATTTTTGCAAACAGTACAGGGCAATATTCAAGAACATGATAAAATTGTCTACAATACCTGCAAGATTGTTTTTTTGGGTTCAAACAGTCGCACACATAATAACCAACCTCTCCACAGTTATAAAAATGAGTTGTCCCTTTCCACGACCAGCTCCTCCTCCCATCCTTTACTTGGAAATCCACTATGCTCAGACGGCAATGCAAGTGAATCTGGTCCTCTACCCTTGACCTACAATCTATACAAGCAGCCTGCTCAATCATCATATCAAAGCTGCAACAATTCATCTCATCATGTCCCACAGAGCGAAAATATTTGCAATAAGGTTGTTATAGCTCCATAATATATTTACCCAGCCTAGGGTGGGAGTCTGTCATGTGCATTTCATTTTCTCGAAAAATCGCACACCATAGTTTGGGAACTTCACTAGGCCCTGCCCTAGTCTTAACCGGTCTTGGTCCTCCAACTGCCAAATAGTCATTATATACAGGACATTGATCCCTGTGATTCCCTTCATCTTTACAGCGTGTGCACCATACTCCTGCGCACACATCCTTTTCATTCTCTTTTCGTAGAGTTTGTATTTCTAAGTGTAATGCAGCTAACTAGATTTGGATTTGATGAGCCCCAACCTGTGTAGATGGTATAGGTGAGGCTTCCAATTTCATGGCGATATCCACAGCTTCAGCCTGTGTCCCAATATTTTGTTTGTTTAAATATTGGTGCAGATGCGGCAGCAGCATAGAAATGAACCATTATTTGTGTTGTGTGTCATCGATATTAAATCCTCCATCCCTGGTGGTGTGCTTCAATCATTGATTTGCCTCCCATACAGATTCATTCACTTCTTGGTGGATCTCCTTTAATTCGGTCATGCATTGAGAGTACGATTTTGGCTTTTTGAACTGTTCCTTCAATGTTGTTTTAAGCTCGTCAATTGTTGCATTAGTATTGGTTTCCATACACCTCATGTACCAATCAAACCAACATTCTTGAAATGCAGTAACCAGTTGCGCTTTCTTAACCTTATAATTATTGATATGCTCCGTTATCCACATAGCATCTGCGACGAACCAAAATTGGTCAACATCTTCATTCCCGACACCCTTGAAATTATACAGCTTTATGGAAGTAGCCATATCGACTTATGGTGGTGGAGGTGGAGGCAAAGTGGATGACTTGTTAGTGTGAGATGAATTTGGACGTGGAGTGGATGGGATCTGTACTATGGCCAAAGACACATAAATACTTTGATCTTGCAATCCCTCTTCTTCTAAGTGAACGGATTCACCAGAGATACTTGTTTTAGACTCCTCTTCGTTGTCAGATTTACCTTTGAGAGGGTCATAAACAAAACCTTATTCTTCCCCCATGGGTGGTCGTCAGGGTTTGCAAGGCTGATCTTGCAAAGGTTCAACCAGATCGAGCCCTAACTCCTTATCCCCGACCTCGTTGGGGACATGCAAAGAAGGATCGAGAAAAAGCAGACCACCCTGATAACATTGATCTGAATTTATGCAGGAACACAATAGAATACACATATAACCATAAATACAAATATGCAGTGGAAATAACACTTCATTTAATTAATATCAAAGAACTGAAATTTGCTTACAAACAAAATGGAAATAAACTAGCTAGGGTGCTGGTAGCTTATCTCTGAGAAGAGATGTGGTGGCTACAAGCCTCTAAACTATGTTACAATGAGGCTCGAGCGCCTATTTATTATAGAGAAGCAATGGAAAATCCTAAACATCCAAAAACCTAACCCTAGGAGATGAAGCGCCAAAACTATGGGCCCCGTTTGGCTAAATTGATGTTTCAACTTCCCGGGGTCATAACTTTGGCATACTATCTCCGTTTGATGCACATGATACATCGTTAGAAATTTCTATCCGAGGACTACAAATTTTGATTGTGAATATCAATTCTAGAATTAAATCATGTTCGTCGGAGGCACCATGCCCAAAAAACGTCGTTTAGGGCCTCAAAACGGCTCCGAAAGTTCAAGACCCTAAAAATTGCTAAAAATTGTAAGTTGTGCCGAAACTAAAAAACTAAAAGAGACAATGGTGGGGCCCCAATTGGAATAGGCAGGTGGCCACCAATATCCATCTGGATCATTCCTCCCCCCTTAGGAATCAATGTTCCCCATTGCATTGAGTTCCTCCATGAGATAAACAAACCTTTGTTGAACTTGGTCCCTGGTGAACCACTTGCCTTAGTGAAGGAGTTGGCCAGCTTTGACAACCCGATACAGTTAGATCTTTTGTTGGCGAGTGTTCTTGATTTTCATGTCCATGATACAATTTGTGGTGGCCTGTTCCATGTAGTCTGGGTTTAACTCTGTTGGTGTGAGTTGTTCTGCAATGTCAGAGGTGTCCAGTAGAGGTGGGAAGTAGGGACGAAGGCAGTCCACATTGAATACTGGGTGTAGACCAAGGAATGGTGGAATACTAAGCTCGAAGTAATTTTTCCCTACAACCTTGGTGATGGTGTACGGCCCATATCAGAGTGGGAAAATCTTGCGGTGGGGTCCAGTGAGGTGCTCCTTCTACAAATGTAGCCACACTTTGTCGCCCACTTGGAAGTTGTGTGGCACCCGATGTTGATCATGTCGTTTCTTGTACTTAGCATTGGCTTTATCCAATATGTCATGAACCTGTTGGTGGATGTGTTGAATGCGCTCAAAGAAGATGATCGATTTGTCAGCTTCAGACTAGACATGAGCCGAATTGGCCTGAGTAGCCGTAAATGGCATGCCTACATCAATGGGACATAGCGGCTGGAATCCCAAGCCCACCTGAAAGGGGTTGTGGTCGGTTGAGCTGTGGAGAACATGATTATAGCTGTGTTGTACATAGGGAGGATCTCATCCCATGTGCATAGATGTTTTGAATTGTACATGCGCAGAATGTGTACAATCATCCTGTTGATGACCTCTGTCTGGCCATTAGTTTGGGGATGGAAAGATGTGGACTTGGTGAGCTTGGTGTCCAGCATTGACCAAAGGTTGGACCAAAATGTGCTACGGAACTTGTTGTCTCGATCTAATATGATAGACTGTGGCACCCACACTCGTTCAAAGAAGAGTTTAGCAGTGGCTTCTGCTGTGTTATTCTTCTTGCAGGCCACCATAATGGCCATCTTCGAGAACCTATCGACGACCATGAAAACACAGTCATTTCCATGCTTAGTAGAATGAAGGCCCAACATGTAATCCATGGAGATGGATTCCCAAGGTCGACTAGGGGTAGGTTGCGGAGTATATAGGCCTTGTTTCTTGATGGTTGGTTTGGCAATGGCGCAATCAGTGCAGGATCTGATGCACTTCCCGACATCCTATTGAAGGTTCAACCAATAGAAATAATTCTGCAGTACTACCACTATTTTCTCGACCCCGAAATGCCCAGCGACTCGACTGTAGTGTGCTTCCCATATCATCTTAGCACACTCGCTTGAAGGAACACAAAGGTGTCCTAGGTGACATAACAGGGCATCTTGGAGGTGAAAATTGGGAACTAGCGTACCCCCCAAGAGTGCCTTGTGTGTGTGGCTGAATTTTGGATTGCTCTTGTAGAGAAGAAGCCAATCAGAAGTCTCGTGCCCACAAGAGTTGAGAACGATGGTTAGCGCCATGATCGCTGGGCGGCTGAGGCAGTCTGCAACATTATTGGTGCTATCCTTCATGTACTTTATGTTCAATTGAAACTACTGCAGATATGTGGACCACTTCTGATGGAAATCGTTCTGAAACTTCCCTTGTGTACGTATGAACTACAGGGGTCGGTGGTTTGTGTGGGTGATTGTTTCCTTCCACAAAATATAATGCTTCCATTATCGACAAGCCTACACAATGGAATACATTTATTTGTCATAAGTGGGATACTTGTGAACTGTGTTAGAGAATGTCTCACTATGATATGCCACTGGATGCCCTCGATGAGTAAGAACTTCCCCAATATCATAGTCAGAGGCATCTGTCTCGATCTCAAATGGTTGTTGCAAGTCTCGTAATGTGATCATTGGGGCAGAACAGAGGTGATTTTTCAATTCTATGAACGCCTTCTGTTGAGATTCTGACCAAAATAATTTTTCTTTCGCTCCTCCCTTGGTGACTTGACTCAAGGGCCAAGTGATATGATGGAATCCCAACACGAACCTGCGGTAGAAAATAGCAATACCCAGAAAGCTACAAAGCTCTGTTAGAGTGGTTGGGGCTGGCCAATCCCAAATGACTTGGATCTTGGTTGGATCCACATGCACCCCCCTTTCATCAATAATGTATCCCAGATATTGAACCTGGGTCATGCCAAAAGTGCACTTCTCCAAATTGGTGCACAACCTGTGTTGTCGCAGTGTTTGGAGGACTTGTTGGATGTGGTGGAGGTGATCTTCCCAAGTCTGGCTGAAGATCAGAATGTCATCCAAGTACACTACTAAAAATGAGTTGGTGAATGGCCATAAGATGTCGTCCATCAACCTCATGAAGGTTGCGAGAGCATTCGTCAACCCAAAAGGCATGACCAGCCATTCGAAAAGGCCCTCCTTGGCTTTGAAGGCAGTCTTCCACACATCGGAGGGTTCGATTGGTACCTGATGATACACAAACTTCAAGTCGATCTTGCTAAAATATTTCACCCCTTTGAGTTAGTCCACAAGGTCATCAATACATGGGATCGGGTACCTATTCCAGACAGTGATCTTGTTCAATGTCCAATAGTCAATACAGAGTCTCCAAGTCCCATCCTTCTTCTGTACCAATACGATTGGGCTCCCATAGGGTGATGAACTTGGCCGGATGTGACCTTTCTGCAGCAGCTCCTGAATCTGCCTCATGATTTCATCGTTCTCCATAACAGAGCATCGATAGATCGGATCATTAGGTAGCGACGCACCTGCGGTCAGATCAATGGGGTGCTTGACTTGACAGTGTAGAGGAACCCTTGTGGATGACGTGAAGATGTCACCGTACTCCTCCACAACCTTGTCCTTTTTTGTTGTCGTGAAGAGGACCCCTGTCTGGAGGTCGTGGCCATAGTCTTCTTCTTGCCCTGGGGGCGTATCATCAGAAAAAAATAAAAAATAAATAAATAAAAAATAAATAAATAAATAAAATAAAATAAAATAAAAAATAAAAATAAATAAATAAATAAATAAAAGAATAATAATAAAATAATAATAATAAAAATTAAAAATTTAAAAATAAATTTAAAAATAAAATAAAAATAAATAAATAAATTTGCTGGTTTGGGAAGTGAGCTTACTGCATTTTTTTGCAGTAACCAAAGAGATAGCAGCAGGCATTGGTACCTCCGGTATCCTGTACATCTTATTTCCCAAAGTAAGAATAACAGTGTGAGGTCGGGACTCATACACAACATGTCACTTCCACAAGAATGGTTGGCCTAATAATACATCAGAAACATCAATATGAGCAATGTCACATAATAACTCATCCGTGAAGGGCTTGATGCTATAGGGAAGGTGGCATTGCTGGCTTACGTGAAGATCTCGTCCTTGGTGAAGCCACCCGATGGTGTATGGATGTGGGTGTGTTGTGGTCAGCAAGCCCAACCGCTTCACGACGTCTGCTGAAATGAGGTTATTTTGGCTCCCATTGTCGACAATGAACTATAGCGGGGAACCCTTTACCCACATCTGGGAGTGGAAGAGACGGTCCTCCTCCTTTTGATCTTTCGGTTCCTCCTTCTAGATCTTCATAGTGGCAACAATGGCATTGGGCTCCGCATCAATAATTTATTTCCCTTTGTCATTCCCCTTGTCAGGTTTTGATTCAGAGTCGGAGCATGCATATGATTCAGAAGCCCTCATCTCGACCACCAGTGACTGCTTGGCCCGACACTCATTTGTGTTATGAGTGGATCTCTTATGGAACTCACACCACTTTCCCGTGTCCTTATTTGGCTTTGCGGCGTTTTTCTTTGCTTGTGGCTTTGGCAAGTTGTCTTGGGGCGCCATGCCTTCAATTTTTCCTTTGTTCTATGGTTTGGGGGCACATTTCCCTTGCTTTTGATTCGCAGATCCAAAGTCTTGCTTCTTCTGTTTGAATTTCTGCTCAATCTTGGCAGCATACCAGTATGCCATACCAAGTGAGGAGATGTCAAGGAACTCCATTTCCTCCTGAATGTATCTGTGCAAACAACTGCGATACTTTAGCACCAAATTTTTCTCTAAATATTTGATACCCAACTTTGTGCGCAGGGTATGGAACAAATTCGTCAGCTCGTGCACATCTTGATCCCTTTGTTGCCGCAACGTGGTCCATTGTATGTACTTGTCTTCATAGCTCCCCACGGGATAGTATTGTTCCTTGATGGCATCTCGGAAAGAATTCCAAGTGGGTGCGGCTAAGAACATAGAGGGTTTTGTTTCGTCCTTTTTCTCACAGTAGGTTTCCCACCAGTCCTTGACATGGGGGGTAGCTTTGAGGAGTGCAAAAATAATCTTCTCTCGGTCGGAAAAGTCATGAACTGAGAAATATCCTTCTAATAGATTCAACCATCTATCTATGGCATCTGCATCTATTTTACCCTCATATATGGTAATGTCAAAGTTTACTTCTACATTAAAGGGAGTCATGCCTCCAGAGTGGATATTGGAAGCAGATGCGCTACCAGTGGGCAGTTGTTGAAGGACCTGCACAAGGTTATCCATTATTGCGTCCCTTTGTTTTTCGAGGGCCTCCTCAAGCAATATTTTGATAGGATCTCTTGCTTCCTCATCTTTCTTTTCGTCCCCCATGGGTGGCCTTCAGGGTTTGCGAGGCTGATCTTGCAAAGGCTCAACCAAATCGAGCCCTAACTCCTTATACTCCAACCTCGTTGGGGACATGCAAAGAAGGATCGAGAAAAAGCATACCGCTTTGATACCACTGATCGGATTTATGTAGGAACGCAATAGAATATACATATAACCATAAATACAAATATGCAATGAAAATAACACTTCATTTCATTAATATCAAAGAACTGAAATTTGCTTACAGACAGAATGGAAATAAACTAGCTAGGGCATTGGTAGCTTATCTCTGAGAAGAGATGTGGCGGCTACAGACCTCTGAACTGCGTTGCAATGAGGCTCGAGGGCCTATTTATTATAGAGAAGCAATGGAAAACCCTAAACATCCAAAAACCTAACCCAGGGAGATGAAGTGCCAAAACTATGGGCCCTGTTTGGGTAAATTGGTGTTTCAACTTCCCGTGGTCGTAACTTTGGCATAATATCTCCGTTTGACACACATGATACATCGTTAGAAAGATCTATCCGAGGACTACAACTATTGACCATGAATATCAATTCTAGAATGGAATCATATTCCCCAAAGGTGCAATTCCCAAAAACTTCATTTAGGGCTTCAAAACGACTCTGGAAGTTCAAGACCTGAAAAACTGCTAAAAATAGTAAGTTGTGCCGAAATTGAAAAACTAAAAGAGATAATGGTGGGGCCCCAAGTGGAATAGGCGAGTGGCCACAAATATCCACCTGGATCAAATGGTATTCTCGCGTAGACCAAAGTCTCACCCAAAGCAGTATGGGGGGGTGCTGGAACCAGGTTTTTGCACCCTGAGGGAGCATTTGATGTGTGTTTTAACCTTACTTATCAGATTTAATGCTTATCAAACTGCGTGAAACTTTACAGAGACCAGATCTAAGCACGGATGAAACCCTTAATAGATATGAATTAACAGATAGACGTAAACATATTATACTTCAGTCATATCTAACTTATCAGAGCAGAAAACACACTTGCGTAATCACACAGATAGTTTTTCCAGTAAGCATTCTTAACACAGAAGTAATCCTTGCATGAAAACAAATATTTTCCACATATACGCATTCAACAAAAATAAATTAACTGATAAGAAACATAAGTACGCCTCACATACAAATTGCAATAGAGTTCGCCAAAAACTCTTCTTTATTAATGGATCTTCAACTCAGTACAATCCTTTTCTGTATGCGCATACAACTGCAGAGTCCTTAACACAGCTCAAGACTAGGTCTCTGTGCACACAGTCAACAAGATCCTTTCTACGCATACCAATCGTAGACTTGCCCAAAACTCAAATCAAGACATTCATTAACATAAACATCTATTGATATCCTTACTCGACTCTACTCTTACATATTTATAAGACTTTGACGCACACATACTATGGTTTGAGATTCATGGTTTCCATTTTTACCCATTATAATGATATAAGAGCTTTGACCCACCCCAAATCCCCTTGACTTCTGTGTGCAGCGCGTTTAACCAAAATTTAACCCAAAATTATACAAAAGCTTTCCCTTAGGGAACCCCATCCCAACACCCCGATTGTCTGGTTACTTGGGTAGATGTGGGAGGAGGGTTTTACAACATATATGATATGCTATGTGTTCCTAAAGGTGAGTTATTGCAACTGACTAGACAGTCCCACATCTTTAAGGTTGTAGGGAATTTTTGTGTAGGGAAGATCGTGGACAACTTGAATAGGTATGTGTATTGGCAAAAGATGCAAGAACATGTAGCTAGGTTCATAATAGGATGCATACTTTGTTGTACCAGTAAGCCTAGAAACATGAAACAACGTCAATATCATCCCTCACATGTACCCACTCGTCCTTGGGAAATCATTTCCATGGACTTTGTGGGAGGTTTACCAACAACCAAGAAGGGACATGACTACTTATTCGTGGTAGTTGACAAGTTCAACAATATGTGTGTTTTGATGCCCTGTAAAAATACCATAAGTGGGTAAGAAGCCACAAACGTATTCTTTATACAAGTCAAGGTGCACTTTGAGATACCAAGGAGCATCGTTTTTGTTATCACTCCGCAAGATTCCCAAGGCTCAAGAAGGAATCCCAACAGAGGTAATCGTGGGCCAACCTTTTAACTTGGTAGCTAGCCCCACCAAGTCGAAGAGGGATCTCTCCACAAAACACAATCTAGGAGGCTGAGTGGATTAGGATTTTAGGCTAGGTGTGAGTTTCAGGGGTTTTGATTTGATTTTGGTCGGGTTGTTGGATGAAAGAATGGTCAAGGGAGCTAGGTCAGAGCAAATGAGATATGGTTGCAGAGATTTAATGGGGAAAGGTAGGAATAAGACTTAACACTTTAATATGATTGTGATAAGATGGTTGTAAGACTGATGAGGAGCTAGGAAGAGCATGAGAGATGTGTTCTTCCTAAACAGAGGAAAATGGACAAATTATGATTACTTTCCCTAAACAGAGCATGAGCAAGCATGTATTCTGCCTATCAACCTGAAAGAGATCATACAACAGAGATGTAATGAACATGAAGACAACACATTATAACCTATTAAACTGAATAAAAAACAATGATAAACATCATACCACATGTATCCCAAAAAATAGTTGCAACTCTTCTTTATTAACTGGCCAAACTAAGTACAATAGTCCTTGATCAATACATTAGCATCCAAACTGATTCCAACCTCTACTAAGAGTGAATAAAGGGACTAAATAGACATCAAACAACATTCACTCATCCTCAGGAGTTGAATCCATGAGGCGAGGAACTGAAAACTAGAGTATAGGGAGCTCTAAGTGACTCCTCCCTAATTACATTCAAACTGATTCATTTTACTTAATGACAAATTTTACCTCATGAATCTACCCCTAGGTAACTTATCCAAATCATATTGACATTTACCATGCTCAATTACATTAGTGAAATCATGATTTCCAAGAAACAATTCAAAATTACATTAAAATTTCAGAAAAATCAACAAATGGTCAAGTGCGCCATTTTTCTTTCAACTATGCCCTCGTTATGTGAAGTGTGTCCTCCTTGTTCAAGGCTAATTTTGACTAACTTGCAGGTGTCCAAATTGGCTCGAAGATAGCTTGTTGGAAAGCCCTTCAATTATAGTATCCAGATCTGCCTTTAGTTTCCAAAATGAAGGTCATTTTTCCTATCAAAACTTCATTCTGCCAAGACTTCTCTGTGCGCAGCACCTTGGCCAAAATAGGGGCAAAAACATGATTTTTAGGGTGTTTTTTGCCCTTTTCACTGACCAGTTTGTCTCAAAAACCTTAGAAAATGTAAAGGGTGCATGTATTCATCATTTTGAATTCAATGGTGGTCTATGTTTTTCCATTGGATGCCTCAAAAAAGTGTACAACGCATAGGGCGTTGCGCATGTGGCCATTTTGTTGATATTAATTTGTTGATGAACACACAGAAAAAGACAGATTTTGCAAAAATGATTAAAAATGCTTCAAAGTTGGTGAAGTGGTTGATGATGGTATGGCTAGGCTTGGAGTGAAGCCTCTACAAGTATATCCAATTTCTTCTTCTCTTCCATGGTCAAAGCCTCAATCTTTACATTGGCTCTTTTGAGCTTGGCCATTGCAATTTTCTCCTTTTGGGCATGGTATTTGAACTTCCTCCTCAGTAGGTCATTGTCTTTGTTTTCTTTCTCCAAATTTTGATTGGCTCTATCAAGCCATGGCTCCCTACTTTCATTGATCACTATGGCAAGTTCCTCATTTAGGGTTAGCTAATCAACAAGCTCAGCCTCTTTTTGTATTTCTAGAGCTAGAGCTCTTTTCATCCCTCTAGTTCTAGGTCTGCCTCTTGGTGCTTGTTCATATTGTTCATCAGCAACCCATACTTTTAAAGTGTCTTGTCTATTATAACTTTGGTCTTTTTTGCCTCCCTTTGAGTAGTGATGAATTTCACCTCATCAATGGTATGTTTTTTTTTCAACTGTTGGTTCTCTTGCTCAAGGAAATCAATGAAAAACTTGGCCCTTTCAAGATTAGTCTGGAGCTCTTTAATCTTGAAATCCTTTCCCTTGATGATTGCACTAGTGATTTTATCATCTTCATCCTCATCTATATAAACAAGCTCAAAATCATACTCAGTCTCATGGAGGTTTTCTTCATGTCTAACCTCTGGTTGAATTTTTGCCTCAACCACTTTTTCTTTGCCTTTGTCCACCTGATTTGTTGATGTATAAGGCATGGAACCTTCCACTATGTGTGGAGAAAACACATGCCTGTGACCTCTCTGGTAGGTTTTTGGCAATGGCTTAACCTCAACCACATTAACCCTATTAGGCTCACTGACGTCAATCCTGCTAGGTGATCCAATCTCATGATGAAATGGAGATGAAGTAGGTGAAATGGGTGAAGGGGACTGGTCTGATGATGATGAATGTGTTATGGGCTGATATGGAGGGATGGAAGTGGATGGCTGAGATGATGAAGGGACATTTTGTGCATTCTGAGTAGGTGGCTCTCTGAATATATCATTGTCTATAAAGGTACTCCATGCAATGTTTAGTTGATTGAGATGATAGAGGACTATAATTTTGATAAGGGAATGATGGAAAATAATTCTCATTTTATGTTCATACTCCCTTTTCTAAACAATAAGTGCCATCTTATCAATGCTCCAGAAAAGGTAGTAGGGTATGTTGATCATATTAGGGTATGTTGATCATCTTTACCCTAGTGAAATGAATTAATATCCAGATGTGATAGGTATAAAGTCTTGAAAATCTACCTTCACATGAAAATTATTTCATGATTATCTTCATCATTGGTGCATATCTATCCAAGAGGTAGGAAAAAGGAAAGAACCTCTTTTTCTCATTCTTATATCTTGGTTTTATGAAAGGCTCAAAGTAGTTTTCGTCCAATTCATTGTGCTTGAACCATTTCTCCCATACATTTGGGATCAAAGTGGCAGCTGAAATGATGGCAGTTGACACAGTAAAGGTGACACCAACTAGAGTAACTTGGTTGTCGTGGAGGTTGGATATGAAAAGCCTGGTCAAAATGGCATGGTGTTGGACCCTTTGAATTTTCTCACAGAACTCAAAACACCCAACATGTTTGAAACATGCCACTGCCATAGGAGATGCCAAAAATTTTCTAGTACTTGTTGGCTCAAGTCTGAGTATTATTCCCCCTTTATATGGCCTTCTAGCCTCTGTTTCTTCTCCCTCACTGTATGATCTGCTCTCTTCTTCTACCATGATGTTTCATAGTCAAAACCCTAGGGAAGTGTGATGATGGTGAAAAGTGGTTTTAGGAATGAGGAATGGGAAATGGAAATTGAGGGAGATGGTGCTAGGGATTTATGAAATGGGAAAGGGGATAGAGAGCAGTGATATAGTGGAATTTAGGATGGGGAAATTATTTACAGGTTTGGGATTAGGAGACTAGGTAGTTGTAGCACCTAGGGCTTAAGGTTTTGGGAAAAAGGGTTAGGGAAAGGGAATTTTGTAATACAAGGGTTTAGGAATGGGTATTTGCAATTGTAGGAAGGGTATGAAGGTATAGGGAGATGTGATTTGGGGAATTAAGAGTGCAAGGGGAAATACTAGGATTTAAAACAAATTTAAACACCAAATTCTGAAACAAAATTCACAACACCCAACACATGAACTTTGATGGAGATGATAAATGATAGCATTAGCTTTTACTCACTTTCTGGATGTCGATGAGAAGGTTGATGAAGTTCTAGGAAGTGATTTTTGGCAATTTGAATCAGTTTCTGACTTTTCTGGTCAATTGCGCCTTGCAGAAGAGAGTGCACCCTGGAAAAAGAGAGTGTGCCCTTGTAGAAGAGAGTGTGCCCTCGCAGAAGGGAGTGCGCCCTCACAGAAGAGAGTGTGCCCTTAGCTCTATTTTCTGCAAATTTTCGCCAATAATTTCGAAATTTTGCCCTCTTGGAGTGTGCTCAACGATGGTAGGAGACAAATGAGTTTGAATTTGATGTCATGAACGCTTTAACACTTGAATGAAATTGATCTTTTAATTTAAAACCAAATTTCTAATGTTTTATTTCACCTTTGAAAACTTTGTTGAATACCTTTTTCACTTTGATTTTCTTCTTTGTAGATTGATGTGCTAGAGTTTTTCACTCTGTACAATTTAACTTTGTTGATCTTCTGTTTGGAATATGATTTTGAGTTAGTAGCTTAGGATAGTACTTATTACATATAATGAGCATAAAATTACATTAAAAAAAAAAAGTAAAAATAAATTACATCTCTATTTTGAATAAAATTACACTTTGGTATGAAAATCATACTTTGAAACCATAATTACAACCTTTAAAAATCATATTTAAATGCTGAAAAATCTTCTTCAAATGATAAAGAAGTATTATTCAATCACTCTCACACTTTTTCTGACCTTATTGAGATGAAATTGAGTATTATTGAACCTTGGAAAATGAAACCTAGTGACCTAAATGGACCTTGAATGACCAGACTCCATGTTGACTTTGACTGACATAATGACAATAGTGAAATTAGCTTTCAAGACTGATTTATGCTCAGCAAGACATGAAGTTGGCCCAACAAATGTGAAATTTTGAGGGAGAGTGAAGTTTTATGACTAGGGCTACCATCAGTGAGTGAATTTTTTGCATGACCTAGTGGAATGATAGAAAATTTCTAAGTGGGAGTCCTGAAATGAATATGAAAAGAGTGATTTTTATCACCTATGGTAGAATGGAAATTCTGACACTAACATCGGCCTTATTGAGGCTAGAAGCTCCTTGGAGGTGTTAAGAACACCGTAGACCAAGTGCCTAACCATTGGGACAATACGGTCAAAAAAACTCAAACTGAAATGCATGACTAAATACTGACAACTCAATGACACAAACTGACTTGAAAACTGACTGAAATTGACTGAACAATGACTCAAAACTTAACTTACTTTTCTGCAAATTGAACTTGAAAATGGAAGAAACTCAATGAAGCTCCATGGCCTTCATTTCGAGCTCGGAACTCCAGTACTTTTCTACTTCACACTTGCAGGAATATCAAACTGATATATATAATGAAGATGAGAAAAAATTCACAATTTCAGATGAAAAAGATAGTGCTTCAAGAGCCTACCATTAACTGGCCCTCCTAAGCAATCTTGCCCATACATTTCTTCTAAGAGAAATGCATTTTGTCCATGAGAAGTTGCAATCTTAAAATGCCCTTTCCATAAATTATCAAACTTCCCATGCTTACCCTTGTCTTCATTCCTGGCATCCCAGTGGAGTACTAAATCGTTGATCTTGAAATTATCTTCCTTGTTTTTTTTGTCATAGATTTTCTTGATCTTATCATGGAGCTTGGAAGTGCTCTGAAACACTTCTTCTCTTGTCTGCTACAGGTGAATCATTTGGTTTATTTGGCGTTGTATGTCATTCTCTTTACTTCTTGCTTCTTGTAAAAGTTTCATGACCGGGACAGCCAATGAAGAAGGAAAAATCGTGTCCACACCGTAAACTACCTAAATTGGAGATATGCCAATGGATTTCTTGTTTCTTACCCGATCTGCCCATAGTTCATTAATTAGCTTCTTGTGCCAATTCTTCTTATTCGCCTCCAATATCTTTTTGATTATGCTAATCAAAGACTTATTGGAGGATTCTGCCAATCTGTTACCCTATGGATAGTATGTTGTAGAATGACCCAACTTAATGTTATACCTGTCACAGAATTATATCATCTTCTTCGATTTGAAGGTTGCAGCATTATTAGTAATGATCTTTCTAGGGAAACCAAACCGAGACAATATATTAGTTTCTAAAAATTGAATTATAACAAATTTTGTAGCTTGCCTTGTTGGGATTGCTTCAATCCACTTTGTAAAATAGTCTTTGGCGGTAATTATCAATCTGTGTTGAGCGGATGAGGGTGGATGTATCTCACCAATGAAATCTAAGCCCCACTGATGGAAAGGATCTTGAAATGAAATGGGTTGTAATGGTAAACGAAGAAGCTTACGTTTACCTTGGAAAAGTTGGCATTCATGGCAGCTCATGACTGTATTTTACAAATCTGCAAGCAACGTCAGCCAATAGTAACCCGCTCTCAGTACTTTGTTGGTCGTGGTAGTTCAATATAAGTGACCTCCACACTCTCCTTGTGGAAATACTTTATAACTTCTTTGGACTCATCTTCAACCAATCAATTGAGTAACACACCTCCAGGATCCTTCTAGTAGAGTGCACTGTCTAGTATGCAATATTTTGAAGCCTTAAGCTTCAAGGACCTACCCTTACTCTTTGACATGCTTGGAGGAGGGTAAAAATGTTGCAAAACATAAATGATATTAGCATATCATGGAGATTATGAAAAGAGATCTGATACCTAAATGAGACTTACACCTTCTTCCCCGTCAGACAATGCTGATATAAGATTGATGTCTAGTGCATGGAGATTTAACTCAACCATGAGCTTGGCTAAGCCTTGAACTTTGATCAACTTGGTAGGCTTGATCTCAAGGTCATACTCTAAGAGCGTTGCTATCCATCTACCTCTCCTTCCTTCTAGATATGTCTGCATGAGTACTTCTTTAACAATTGTGTTTGGAACATATGCCAAAATATGTGAGTGCAAAATATAAACATGGAAATCCTTGAGTGCTTTAACCAAATCTAACGCATGTTTCTCGATGATGTTGTATCGAAGGGATGCATCCCTTATTTTGCGGCTGAATAATTTTATTGGCATCTCTATCCCATCTTTTTTCTGCATTAGTACCACTGCCAAAGTATGTTCAGAAGCGAAAGAAAATATAATAAAATGTAGTGAATAATCGAGACTTGTCAAAACTGGAGCAGTGGTCAAAGAAAGTTTCACTGAGATGAATGACTTACGAACATTTTCAGACCATTTTACATCATTCTCATTCTTTAGCATGTTAGTTCACTCTCTAAGATGCCCTGCTAAGTTGGGAATGAATCTACGTAATAAATCCACCCTACCGTTGAACGCTTGGATTTCCTTCTTGTTGCGAGGGAAATCGATTTGTTGTATCACTTCAACTCTAGAAGGATCTATTTGATCCCATCCTTTGAGATGATGTGACCAAGAAGCTTTCCTTATTCCATAGAAAATAGGCACTTATTTGGGTTAAGAGATATTCAAAATTTTCTACATCGTTGGAACACGACTCTGAAATGGTGTAAATGTTCATCATCTGAATTTGAATAAACAATCAAATCATCTAAATAAACAACAAGGAATACATCCTTATCGTTACCGAATGCTATGTCCATGGGACACTGGAAAGTGGCCCCGACATTCTTCAAACTGAATGACATCTTTGCATATTTAAACATACCCCATGGTGTAGTGAACGTTGTCTTGTCCCGATCATCCTCATGCACAAGAATCTGATTGTACCTTGAGTAACCATCCAGCAATGACATCCTGGTGGCTCCTGTTAGCCACCTATAAAATTTGTTATATCAAAACGTGGCTAGATCATTTTTTGAGCCTTCAAGAAACAATTTTATTGCTAAAAATTTTATCTCTTGAAGACTCATGAAGACATCATGCCCTTTGTTTAAATCTTCACTACTGTTTCTGTTGTAAACTCTGAAAATATGTTGTTTTCCATGAAGAAAAGACCGTTGCAAAACACCATTTTTCCCTTCCTTTCACTTCAAACTAACCTTCATTTTTACCCCTTTATTTCCCGTAGAATTCCTCTATTTTCCATTTTTCCCCATTTCCCCTTCATAAGATCCATTTTAAAAAGTTTAAAACTCACTCTTAAACTTTGTATAAACCCCCAAATCCATCAAAAACTTTGAAAATTTTCATAAAAAATAAGTGTTTTTGACTATGGGCTTAAGCCCCATTGGGCTAATTCCTAAACCACTTCCCCACGTATGCCCTAGCACTAGAACCAAGTGCTAAACCCTTTCGGCGCTTATCGCATCGGAGAAAAAAGAGCACACAATTCTATTTCTTATGGTGAAAACTCTGATGCGATTAGCCCTTTGTTTATAAGTCCCGATCCCATTGCCACTTCATATAACCCTTGGGCCCGCAATCGGGTCCTAAAGTTTGTAAATAAACCCATCTCCGATGTAATTTTCCTTCGAAAATCATAAAAACCCCTTTTTTCCTAAGTTTTGAACTAAACGCGTCGGTGCAATCTTTTTATTAATAAGCACCGTTGATCTTAAAACCCGATCAACAATCAGTGCGTTATCGCATCGGAGAAATTCAAATGGGCAGATTAAAAATACCATCTCCTCACCCCGATTCCGATTGGCCCTTATACATATACACCCTGGGCCTTTGCTTTTTCATATAAACCAACGATCCCGCAGTCGGGCGCCAAGCCTTTTATATAACTCGCCCCTGAAGCCTAAACCTTTGTTTTTCCATAAAAATTTTGGTTTTTTATGATTATAAAATGGTCCCACTCATTCATTGGTCAGAGCTCTTCTCCGTCGTTGATCATTGGGCTAATCCAATGGCCAGCTCTGTATCGCATCAGAAATTTTTTCATTGGGCGCGTTAATATTTCCCCACCTCCGATTGACGGTTCCCCGTTCCATCCTCCACCGTCGATCTGATCTGCAGATCGACGACCCACCGTTAATCGCTTCGGCACCCTCCCAGTCCAGTGACCCGCCAATTGCGAAGCTCCAATTGCATATGGGCCGTCCACGTGTCCAGATCGGATGGTCTAGATCGATCCTCCCGACTTTGGTTAAATTCATGCGCCCCGCGTCATAATTTTTTTTGCCAAAATTCAACCATTGATCTCTGCAGATCAACGGCCCTTATTAACCCTCTCACCGCATCGTTCATTTTTTCTTTTGACCCCAGTTTCAATCCTGACTGTTGATCCTTTACATATAACAGTTCATATTAACCCCGACAAGCCCGACCCCTGTGGGTCCTGCCTCCCTCCAAAACTGATCTCCGCTATCGATCCCCTGATCGAACGGTCCATAATAAAACCACTCTGTCTCCTATCTGCTGCCCATCTAGTCGATATCGCGCTCACTCCCCACCGTTTGATCTGATGACCCCGATCTTACAGCTGATATGCATTTTCGCATTACTTTAAAGACGATTGTTAATTCGCCAAAATTGCGCGAAATGGGCGGTATTCAAATTACACGCAGCGGCCTCTAACGCATATCGCGTTCGAAAAGGAAATACCGCCTACCCGCCTTTTCATCGCGCGATACTTCCGGTTTTCTCCACCTGAAACTACTTTCCCCTTTTTTCATTGTGTTGTATAGCGTGCACTCCCCGTCGTTGATCCCTGCAGATCAACGGCTCAGATTTAATCTGACCTTTCACTATCGCTCTCCGCCTTCACTAAAGGATTTCAACGAGCAATCTCTGTCGTTGATCCGACGGTCTACGATCGTTCGGAAACCCCAATTTCCATTTTAACACAAATTTCTTCCGCCAAGGGATTTTTCCCCGTTTCCTTTGTATTTCTTCACATTTTCCGCCATTTCCAATAATGTGACCCCTTCACATTATTAGCTCACAGCTAATCTTGAT
This sequence comes from Pinus albicaulis, assembly GCA_034641835.2. Taxonomy (NCBI): domain Eukaryota; kingdom Viridiplantae; phylum Streptophyta; class Pinopsida; order Pinales; family Pinaceae; genus Pinus; species Pinus albicaulis. The sequence continues at coordinate 225,484,936 of CM076573.1, forward strand.
CGTTGATCTATCCAAGATCGACAAATCTGACTTGAACACTCCCCACTGTTTCATCAACCACCTCCTTTGACTTCTGCGCGCAATCTCCACTGTTGGATGTTGTCATCCAACGGCCACACTCCAAAACTAAGCCTCCTAAGAAGTCTTACCAAATAACGCAAGATTTTATAACATTTTTCGTATTTTGCAGGTTTTTAATGGTTTTTCCATTATATTAAAGAAAATGAAAGCCGAGGATGATGATCCTCCAAGTTTTCACTTATCATAGAGAAATCATTGAACAGGTTTCAACTTCACGTTTCGTCGATGCTTCATGGGCATTGATGCCATATGAGCCCCTGTCGTACCTGCACATCAACAAGACAGTGAAATTCCAAAGAGAATCAGTGTTGAAGACTTAAACCCAACAAAACAGAGGATTGAGGATTAATTCTACAGTTTGATGGATTACAGCTAAGATCGATTATCAAAAGCCTAATCCATTAAATTAAACACAGTTAAAGACAAATCATAAATATTTGTCAGTCAGAGAGAGCCTCCACCACCACATCAGAGGCTAATTGATTCCTCTCAGCTACCTAATGCCACCTGTAGCCTCAAAGCATTCAACAGAGGTCGAGTTATGATCAGAAAAGAAGATATTTGCCTCATCACAGACGAACAGTTATTTCGGCCAAAGGAACTTAATGCAAAAAATATCAGCAGAGTTATTACAGTATGACACAGAGCCTAAAAGTTAACAAAAGCTCTCCACCGAGCTTAATCCTTAATTGTAGAACAATTAATACATACGAAACATCTATAAACTTCTCCATCGAGCCCCTCAAAGGCCGAGAAGCATTTATCTGTATTAATTGAACCTGGGAGATATTTTATCCCATCCCACCTCCTCATTTCTTCTATAAATACTTCTGTAGAAGATGAGAAAATGTTGGTTGCAGAACTTTGAAATATACTAGTGCTCAAAATGTCTACCTGTAAATAGTGTTCAAAGGCTCTTGAAGCTCTGTTTGTGATAGAATAGTTAGGCTGAGAAGTGAAGATGATTGCTGAACTGAAACATTGGACCTGAAGACTGTAACTGGTTTGACAGCAATAACAAGCTATTTCTTGGGATCCTGGTCTATATCACTGGTGAAGTGCTCCTTTCTGTGTAATTGTTTTCCTTTTGTGTATGCCTTATTGTCCATTTATTCTCTGATAAAGAACAACAAGCGTAGAGTTAGGACCTACTGTTTACAGTACCCTTCTCTGAATGATAAGCTTTATCTCAATGTTTTCCTTTAATTTGTTTATTTAAGAATGATTCAATACAGTTTAAGCAGTTAGGAATGATGGCATTCCCTCGTCCTACTGTTTTCTTTAAACATTATTATTGAACGTTATTTTAATTATCTGCTTAATAAAGTTAGACTAGAAAAGTGATGGTGTGCCCTGTTTTCTAGTTTCTATCTCCAAAGGTAAATTCTGAAAGTTTCCCTAAGTGTTTGCTGAAAGCAGACTAGGTTTAAAAGTACCTTATCTGATATTAAGTTGCACTTTGTTTCTCTTATGTGTTTTCATACTTTCTGAAGGTAATTATGTGGATTACTGGATTGTTTGTCTATTGAGTTGTTTTAATACGAACTTGCCCAAGAAATTTATGGTGAGCCCTGTTCTTGGTTGGTTTTAAATAGTTACTTAAGAGGCTTTTCTTGTTTGGACTGACTATAAATCCTTGTTGAAATTATTATCAGTTTCCACCCCTCCAACACTTTTATTGTTTCCATTCCATCATTTTATCTCAAATGATCTTTTGATATAGATGACTTGCCCCTCGGATCACTCTTGAAGTTGTTGCTCAATTAAAGCCCTGTTATGACTCCATAGCCCAATGGACTAAAAACCAGCGTTATATCTTTTCAGCCAAAGCTTGTTATGATTGCTTGCAACTTCACACCTTTGAAACTCTTTCCATTTAGGACTTTCACTCAAATAATAATCATGCTCAACCATCCAAAACAAACAAAAACCCTCGGACTTCATAACTAGCCTAATATCATTACCCAAAAGCTTTAAAGATAAATCCATCTTTGCACTTATTGGAGAGATCCCTCTCCGGATTTAGGAGGGCTAGATCCTAGAATCCCAAAGTGGTTGAAATAGTGTTCTCTCTGCAGTTTGACTTTGCCAATCTTGAAAATTACAGGGAGCTAACTTTTTGGCGACTCCACTGGGGATCCTGAGTAAAACTTCATCCTACATACTTTGGAACCTCAAGAAACCTTTTGATTTAATGATGTTTTTTCTATTAGCCAGTTGAGCCACCAGCAACTAACATTTCTAGCGACTCCACTGGGGAATTTTGAGTGTTTTTTAAGCCTAGGTACCTTTAAGACCTCAGAAAACCTTTGATTCAAGAAACATTGTGCAGTGAGTAAAAGCAACCCTTTTCAAGCACTACCAAGCAACGGTAATCGTGATGAAACTTGTTTGAATCAGTGAAAAACTAGGCAAACCCTAGGATTCTCATAAGAGTTTATCTAACCTTGAAAGATCAGCTAGCTTAGCCATAAGAGCAGACTGTCTTTGTCTCATAACTGTAGCTAAGTTTTGAAACAGATTTAGGACCCTCTTAAGAACCAATAGGATTGAAAAATAACTCAGAAAACCCAAAAATATATCAGATTGGTATTTAATAAACATGGTGGTGGACCATCAAACCTTTTATCTCCAAAAGAGCTAAAAACTTCCACTTGGCGGCTCCACAATCCTAAACAGACCTTAAGACTCCACTGGGAATACCCATAATCATTGTAATATCATTTAAACTCAGTTAGAGGATTTTTAGGATTAAAATTTTCTTGTTGGAAAGATCAGTTAACCTTTTAAAGATTGTCATATCTGGTTAAACTTTTCTTGTTTAGTTGGGTCTAAAAAACACAACATAGTGGCTCTTAGAAAGATTCATACTAGAGCCTATCCTGACCCAAACCCACCTGAGACAGTAGATAATCCTGAAAGTATCCTTAGGAAGTCTCCTAAGATTAAATCTTCAACTATTTTCATATCACCCTTGAGAGCTAATTCGGTTCCTGAAAACCTTGCAACTCTACAACAATCACAAGTAGACTTAAGAAATCCATTTAGAACTAGGTCGCTTGATGATTTAGATCATCTAGATTTAGAGTCTTCACTTTCATCTCCTGAAACAAGTGAACATCTTGGTAGTAGTGAAACAACACCACCTGATTTAAATTTCCTTCACAATTTAGGTGTCTCTCATCCAAGATCAACTCAGCAATCTATTCCTAGTCCGTCAACTTCTGTTCATCCTACATCCACTGTTCAAACCATTCCACTTCAGCCCCACCAATAGCTTCTACAAACAAAAGGTATTTTCTTCATAATCTTCGTATTCGATGTGTCCAAATATTCTTAAAAAATCCAAAGCATATTGCCGATATTGTGCAGATCTTTGCATTATGGCTTCCAAACTGGCCTATGAAAATGAATCATTTATCAGGAATGTGGTCTCTAAACGTTGGAAGGTAATTGTTGTCAGTATTAATTGAGTTTCAGGAATCACATGTCACTGGAATTTTACTAGCCACACCAATACATGGGTCATTCCACATATTTTCTTGTTGACTTTTTTCTTTCTTGCAGATGCATTTTGGAGTTCTTCAATTGTCGATATAAGAAGCATGACCACTCTTAGATGTGTTGATTTTGATTTCCCCATGCATTTCTTTGTAGTTAATCGCTTCTGGGACAAGCTGACACGAGATTTTATGAATATGAGTCTGAATAAACCTGTGACCAGGTACTTGAGAATGGTGTACTGCAACGACATGATTGCCAGGATTCCATATGATGATGAAGCGCTTTCGTTCAAACATTGTGGACTTGTGTCTCTACTACAATAGCTTCTACAAACAAAAGGTATTTCTTTCATAATCTTCAGAGTTCTGACAGGTCCAAATATTCTTAAAAATCCAAAGCATATTGCCGATATTGTGTAGATCTTTGCATTATGGCTTCCAAACTGGCCTATGAAAATGAATCATTTATCAGGAATGTGGTCTCTAAACGTTGGAAGGTAATTGTTGTCAGTATTAATTGAGTTTTAGGAATCACATGTCACTGGAATTTTACTAGCCACACCAATACATGGGTCATTCCACATATTCTCTTGTTGACTTTTTTATTTCTTGCAGATGCATTTTGTGGAGTTCTTCAATTGCTGGAACAGTAAGCAGTTAATTGCCTCAGATGTGCTGATTTTGATTTCCATGCATTTCCTTTTGTATTTAATTGCCTCAGATGTGTTGATTGCCGGAGATTTTATGAATATGAGTCTGAATAAACCTGTGACCAGGTACTTGAGAATGGTGTACTGCAACGACATGATTGCCAGGATTCCATATGATGATGAAGCGCTTTCGTTCAAACATTGTGGACTTGTGTCTCTACTACAATAGCTTCTACAAACAAAAGGTATTTCTTTCATAATCTTCAGAGTTCTGACAGGTCCAAATATTCTTAAAAATCCAAAGCATATTGCCGATATTGTGCAGATCTTTGCATTATGGCTTCCAAACTGCCTATGAAAATGAATCATTTATCAGGAATGTGGTCTCTAAACGTTGGAAGGTAATTGTTGTCAGTATTAATTGAGTTTCAGGAATCACATGTCACTGGAATTTTACTAGCCACACCAATACATGGTCATTCCACATATTCTCTTGTTGACTTTTTTCTTTCTTGCAGATGCATTTTGTGGAGTTCTTCAATTGCTGGAACAGTAAGCAGTTAATTGCCTTAGATGTGTTGATTTTGATTTCCATGCATTTCTTTTTGTAGTTAATTGCCTCAGATGTGTTGATTGCCGGAGATTTTATGAATATGAGTCTGAATAAACCTGTGACCAGGTAATTGAGAATGGTGTACTGCAACGACATGATTGCCAGGATTCCATATGATGATGAAGCGCTTTCGTTCAAACATTGTGGACTGTGTCTCTACTACAATAGCTTCTACAAACAAAAGGTATTTCTTTCATAATCTTCAGAGTTCTGACAGGTCCAAATATTCTTAAAAATCCAAAGCATATTGCCGATATTGTGCAGATCTTTGCATTATGGCTTCCAAACTGGCCTATGAAAATGAATCATTTATCAGGAATGTGGTCTCTAAACGTTGAAAGGTAATTGTTGTCAGTATTAATTGAGTTTCAGGAATCACATGTCACTGGAATTTTACTAGCCACACCAATACATGGGTCATTCCACATATTTTCTTGTTGACTTTTTTCTTTCTTGCAGATGCATTTTGTGGAGTTCTTCAATTGCTGGAACAGTAAGCAGTTAATTGCCTCAGATGTGTTGATTTTGATTTCCATGCATTTCTTTTTGTAGTTAATTGCCTCAGATGTGTTGATTGCCGGAGATTTTATGAATATGAGTCTGAATAAACCTGTGACCAGGTACTTGAGAATGGTGTACTGCAGCAACATGATTGCCAGGATTCCATATGATGATGAAGCGCTTTTGTTCAAACATTGTGGACTGTGTCTCTACTACAATAGCTTCTACAAACAAAAGGTATTTCTTTCATAATCTTCAGAGTTCTGACAGGTCCAAATATTCTTAAAAATCCAAAGCATATTGCCGATATTGTGCAGATCTTTGCATTATGGCTTCCAAACTGGCCTATGAAAATGAATCATTTATCAGGAATGTGGTCTCTAAACGCTGGAAGGTAATTGTTGTCAGTATTAATTGAGTTTCAGGAATCACATGTCACTGGAATTTTACTAGCCACACCAATACATGGGTCATTCCACATATTTTCTTGTTGACTTTTTTCTTTCTTGCAGATGCATTTTGTGGAGTTCTTCAATTGCTGGAACAGTAAGCAGTTAATTGCCTCAGATGTGTTGATTTTGATTTCCATGCATTTATTTTTGTAGTTAATTGCCTCAGATGTGTTGATTTCCATGCAATCCTATATATGCACAGATTATCTGGAAAAAACCAGTACCCAAGCTTTCATATTCTGTGATAAACCAGTAGATGCTAAGCTGGTGGTGGTTGCTTTCAGAGGAACAGGGCCATTTGATGCAGATGACTGGATCACAGACTTCGACTTCGAATTGAACCAAATGGGTTCTCTTGGAAAAGTTCATGTGGGTTTCCTTGAAGCAATGGGCTTGGATGGTCGCTCCAATAAACAAATCTTAAGAAAAGGTCTAGTTCATGATCATGACAACGCTGAATTTCCAGATGAATATGTCCCAGAAGACGAGAAAAAGCCTCTGGCTTACTATGCCATACGCCGGTGTCGAATATCGCTAGAAGAGCACAGATGCTGTTCTCAGACAGACACGCTTTGGGTGGTGCTCTGCCATTTTAGCTTCTAATACTCAAAGAAAAGCATGTAGCTCTTGAGGTGCTTCATGTGTTCATATTTGAACCCCAGTAGTTGGGGATACAAAATCTTTAGATTTTATGAATATGAGTCTCAATAAACCCGTGACTTAGTACTTGAGAATGGTGTACCGCAACGACATGATTGCCGGGATTCCATATGATGATGAAGCGCTTCGCCTTCAAACATAAGATACTCGTGTCTCTTACTAATATATTCTACAAAAAAAAGGTATTTCTTTCATAATCTCGCCTCTATTTCCGACTTCTGACTAGCGACCGAGAGCGCAAATGCGCTTGTTTTTGAGTTTTTCCCTACAGTCACATGCAGGAAGGCTCCTGTTGCAGAACATTAATCCATGGCTCTAAATTTTTTCCTCTGTATGCATTTATCCGGGAGGAACTGAACGCGATAATGATGACTCCGAGGACAGAGCAGACGCCCCAGGAGGGCACCCAGAAGGTATTCGATGCAGAAATTTAGCCTTCAAATTAACTGGTGGCCTGAGGGCAATGTAGAGATTTTCCCAGTCAACTTGTGGTCTTTTGTCGAATTTGCCACACACAGGTTTCAGATTCCATCCTCACTGGCAACAGTTTGGTAACAACGATGTTTTTGCAGTATTCATTAACCTGGGTTTTGAATATAATGACTAGAAGGCAGTGGCTCTTCTAATGTGAATATACTCTGAAATGAAGTAGATAATAGAACATTTTTTTAACTAGATTTAGAAATAAATACCTGTAACTCTTTCAGTAAATATATACTACATCTTTTTCTGTTGTAAGACAGTTACTATTGTCGAAAATTTACAAGATGGACCTGCCAAATTCATGACTTTCATTCGCGTCCCAGATGAAAGAAGCTGTTACATCATTAAAAATGGCTATCCATAACACATGCATATAGCTACAAGTGGTTGTCCCAAAAGCTAGAACTATTTACCTGATTGATCATAGTTGACGCACATAGCAGAGTTGACCATCCTAGAGAAACCCTGTAATATAAGGAATATCTACATTATGGTTCTTCTTAAAGCCATTGTTAAGATATAGGCCTCATTATTATAACTGTAAATATAAGAAGGGTGATCAAATTTATTCTACTGAACTTGATGCAGCAATATTGTAACAAAAGTTATTCAAGTTAGCATACTGACTCAAATCAGATCCCAAACGTTCAACCTGAATTTTTGCTTTACTGGAAACCTCAAAGTTCGGGGATCTGGACTTGACTGTGGGAAGATAACTTTTGACTTACTATTTTAATGTATGGGACATGATATAGGAGTTTGGCTTGTGAAAATACCTCTCTGCGTTGACCATCCTAGAGAAACCCTGTAATATAAAACAAACATTTCTGTTTAACATCAAATTAATTACAATTGATTTTTTTCTAGCTTCTTCCTTACGGCGTTTCCTTTGCAACATTAGGTGCAATTGCTAGTTTAATTTTTAATTTGATTTAGATATGTAATATTATTTTTTCCACCAAACTATACCAATATCTAACCTTTTTTATTTTTAATTTAACTATACCATTAGAATCTATAACTAAAAAATAATTAAAGAGCCAAATTCCATTAAAAAAAATGTTTATCCCCTACTTGACATCTCCTAAGTATTTTCGAGAATTCCACTTTAAAAAAAATTATTCATACCTGTGTGACACTAATAATATTAAACGAAACCATGACACCAAAATTGTTTGAACTTATTCTAAAAAATAGAAATATGAAAGACTTATAAACGCGTTTCAAAACCAAGACGCTCGAATAATATAGACTATTACATCGTCATTAAATAATCATCTCCTCTTTAAACTTTTATAAGCTTCATCCATTTCTTCACTGGTTTTTATGTTGGTCACCATCGATACTATGGATCTCACAGAAGGAAACGTGTGGCGTAATCCTACACCATGGTGGTAATCTCGTGCGCTGCTTATGCATTAACACCCCGACACGGCTAAGCAGAGATGTTGAGTGGAATATTATTATTTCTTGTACAGATCCTCCTTTGGTTTCAAATTATTATTTCTGCATCTTTCTGTTTCCGTGGCGAGCGACCAACCAAATTTCTTCCTTTCCTTTTCGTTACCTGCTCTTCTCGACAAGAAGTCGGATTGGGTGATGCACATTGGCAAGGAATTGTTAAGTGGCAATATCATAAATGAAACATCGTGAATTATTTGGCAGCGCTGGTTAAATCTTACTTGATTCTTTATGTCGCTGGAAGCGATAGGGTGATGAGGCCTTCACATCATATATAAAATTCCCGTCTACGCATGTTGCCGGGAATGGAGACACACGCTCCATATGCAAGGAACACACACGGCTGGCTTAAGCCTTGAATTACATTAGTGATATCACAGATTCTCTCCACTAAACTTTCTGTCCACCATGTGTTGGTAGCGATTCTCGTGCTCGCTGATCGGGACGGATGTATAAACTGAGTTGTATTAAATTTTAATACGCACCTTACCTGTTCTGAGAGGGAACAAACAACAAGTGCAGTCACATTGAGAGAGATAGGCAGCAGACCCTGATTCTGAGACGAAGGAAAATTAAGCGATCGAGCATTGATCGCAATCATGAGTTCTTCCTTCATTTCTCTTGGAGCGGCTCTGCACTCATTCGTGCCTACTGCTGTTCGTAGCCATGGCAAGCATAAAAGGTCAAGGAGCATGCCAACTTCCAGAGTGCACCCGATCGTGGCTGATTTTCAGTGCCAACTTCAAGCTAAGTTGGAGATACTCATACAACAGCAACCGCAGCAGCCAGACCCATACAATATTTCCACAGCTTGGCTTGGGAAAGCGCTGGATGTCGTGCTTTTTATCTATTCCAGTTTGAAGGATTTGCACCCGCACATCATGCCGATAGACAGTAATGTAGATGGAAAATGGTTGAGCCAGCATATGGAGGACCTGGTCAATCTGCTTGATGTGTGCAATGTGTTGAGAGAGTGCATGTCAGAAATAAAGAAACACAACACGTCAGTACAGATCGCCCTCCATGGCTTACTTCACGCCCATGCCCAGATGAATAATCAAGTGGTGAAGGCAAAAGACTCCCTTGACAAATGCATGGATGAATTGAGGAAGAACAAGGACATGGAGTCCAGGTTAGCGAAATGCATGTCTACTTTGAAACGAATGGCGGATAGCCTTCACACAACAACAGCAATAGCAGCATCAATGGATGGATCAGGCGTCGAAGAAGCCATCAAGGAAGCGAAGGCCATTACCATATTTGTCTGCACAGCACTTGTCGCTTCTCTTTCCTTCAACACACCATGCCGCTCGTTTATGCCTGGTGCCGGCTTTCTTAAAACGAAGAAAAGCATCAGTCCTACCAGTCTTCCTTCTCTCATGGACATCAACAGTATGACCAACATGATGCAACAGAAATTGAAGGACGCTATGGAGATGCAGAGAAAGAGTTCCTCATCATTATTCAGGTTCCTCTTGCATGAGTTGAACAGCGTGGATATCACAGCTGGAAACCTAAAAAATTTACTGGAGAGATACATCATGAACAGGACGTCCAAGTCATCCTCCAATATCCTAGATGAACTGAGGGATTCCATCCATGCCGTCCACATGTCCACCACAGAGTTGGAAAGCGCTCTTACCCACATCGACCAGAGAATGAATGAGCTCTTCAGATTTCTGATTTCTAGCAGGGTGGCACTGTTGAACAATATCAGTACTCTCTCTTCATAATCAGATCAAGGCATGTACCATGCAAATGATGCGGCATGTCATGGATGCGTTGTATCCATGTCCCGTGCTATTTCACCACCAAATTCGGATTTTTCCAATTAGTCAGAGAGTTAGATTCCTTACATTCCCCGTGAGTTAGTCGACATGACTTCTTCACACACATAACTGTACCTTTTACCGACATATACATGACTACTGTAACATGTACTTCTATACATACAAATCAAATCAAAATCAAGTGATTTCTTTCTACTGTCTGTTCTTAGGGTTAAAATCGTGTTGCTTAAGATGGTTGAATTTTCTAATTAAGGCGGATTTATTTATATATATATATATGGAAGGTTGAATTTTCTGCACATTTATTTATATATATATATATATATATTATATGGAAGGTTGAATTTTCTAATTAAGGCGCATTTATTTTTATATATATATTATCATGGAAGGTTGAATTTTCTAATTAAGGCGCATTTAGTTTTATATATATATATATATTATCATGGAAGGTTACGGCCAAGCCTCACACATGATATATTTTTGTTTCTATCTATGCATTTACAAGCTGGCTGTACTATTTTTATGGTTAAAATATCCTATTTTTGTTTCTATATATGCATTTACAAGCTGGCTGTACTATTTTTATGGTTAAAATATCCGTTTTTGACTTTCCATGGATGCTTTACGTTGTTGTCATCATTGACATGAACCTATATTAATGGATTCGTTGTCTATACAAATAGATTAATATAATACTTTATACTATAATCACTGCTTACATGTTTCTACAATAATACTTTTATTTATATACGATATATCCGATTTTATCAAGATTAATTATTTAATTTCGTTGAGTGTGTCTAGCTCTTAGGTGATATTCCATAGCAACTTAGCAACTTTGTGATCAAGGTTGTGACTAGGCAATTTTTGGTACTGAATTATTGTAAAACCCTTCACACATTTTTTTATAAACCACTAATATCGTAATATTACTTTTTTATAAACTACTAATATGCTGATGATATGCAAGGGTATTTAGTTTTTGGGGTATTGTCTTTATCGCTCTCATGTTATTGTTGTGACCCAAAACTAATGTATATGAATATCAATGATTCCACGAGCATGCATGTTTTAATAAAAATGTCTATATGGTAATATGCTGAGGACACTTAGCTCTTAGGTGATACAACTTAGCACCATGTAACTAGGGGTTATGACGAGGAGTTAATCTATGGAAAAATATAATAGAGCATACCTTATAAAAAGTCTTTATATGTCGAAGGTTCTAGTGGACAAACTGTCAAATGTTGGAAAATTTGTCACGTTATGATGATCAAAATGGCACAAAAACAAATGCATTTCAACGATTTGATGTTATAATTAAATTTGAGGATTTCCAACAATTTTCAAACAAATGCTCACTTTGCACCTTGGATTGTGGAATGCACATCAAACTTCATGCTTCTAAATTTCTAATCTGAAGTTCCAAATTTCCTTAGCACGTGCTCCTTGCCTCTAAATTTGGTTCCTTTAGACTATTCTTCTTCTTAGGCTTCAAATCACATTTATTCACATTGTTTCCATCTATAAATGCCCTCACAAACCATACTATTTGTATAGCATCAACATTCAAATACAAGCCCTTAGGCTTCACTAGGCCAACTAGAAATGTTGGCAGGGCGACATATGGCAGATGTTTCCCTTAACTTTAGGTTTTTGCGATATATAGAAAAATGTCTCCCCTAACTTTGACATGTATCCATTTGGGCCTTCCCCTAATTTGATGACTATGTAATATTCTCTTTCTTGATCCAGTCAAAGTGGACAGAATCAATCCATGGTACTTACGGTGGTATTTTCCCATGGTATTGACCCATGGTATTTCTTTTTGGTATTGACCCATCAAGCCTGTAAAAAGGGAGAGAAGATAGGAATTTAGAGCATTCTGGATTATCTATCTTATTTGTTTGGGTTGAGAATTTCGCATGGCCAGTTCTATCATTGATCCAGGGATGCAAACCCCGCGGTGATGTTTATGTGGTGGATCCATCCAAGATTCACAAGTGGGCTTCAATTTCTTATATTTTTCATTGTCAAGCAGTTGTGCATGCCATTTGCAGGATTTTATAGTGTGGGCATGTATTTTACTTTCAGTGAATAATAATATAAATAAAATGGTTGCATTTCTTATGTTCTGGTTCCTGACGAAAGACTGTATTAAATGAGAACACTAATATGTTCTAGATCTATCCAAATTTATTTTATTGTTTGGAATATTACAGTGGTATCAGAGCTCTGCATCCTGCCAGCCTGAGAGTTTTATGTAAGGAACTTCGGTGAAATTTATTTTTCACCCTAGCCAAGTGATATTTATCACCCTAGTTGGATTTTTATTTTTTAGTAAACTATTTTTATTGGGAGACATAAGTGAAGGGAAAATCATTTATAAGTGTGTGGGTTAAATTTGTGAAAATATTTGAAGGCATGATTGACAAAATCTTCCTATGAAAAATTAATATATTCCTATTTGGGTATGGGAGAAGATGGACCGTCTTGAAGAAATTTTGAAAAACAACCAGAAAATCCTTGATGTACTAGTGAGGTTATATGGTCTTTTATGTAGCCATATCTCCATAGACCAAAATGATAATCAAAGCAAGAACGAAATCTGCATCAAGAATGAACTAAGGAGGAGAGGACTATGCTTTATCTGCAAGGGACCTTGGGCCCTTAACCATTCCTGTCCAGGTGATAAGAAGAAGGCAACAAAGATAGAACCAGAGGAGATTACTTCAAATCATGGGAAATATTTTTTTAGATGGGTCTACTGATATTCGGGATGGTAAGCAACATCGTGACATTATTCAGGGAGGCTTACAGGACGAAAAACATTTGGAAGTGCATGAGGAAATTCTACCTAATGCCTTTGATGAGGTTGATTCCAATACAATGGAGTTTGTATATCCCGAGGGGAATATCCATGAAGAATATGAACAATCAAGTATACATAAGATTCCACCAATGCATCTGTGTTCGACAGTTGAAAGGGATGAACATATTGTCTCCACAGATGAAGGAGACATGGGAGATTTGAGTGAGGATCCATCCATAGTGAACCAGCATGATGAGTATGATCATGAGGAGCAACATGACAAACATAATGTGAAAAATGGACCATTCCTAGAGAGTTGGTCAAAGGCTCAAGTTGAAGATGTGGTCGTTGGGTATCGAGTGCAAAAAGATACAGAGACAGTCAACACGACACTACAATTGCGAGTAGAAGACTTTCGAGAAATGATCAAGCATTTCAAGATAGAGCTTATGTTGTTGAAGCAGAAAGTCTGGACAGTCCGCGACATTGCCTTACAGGAGAACAAAAAAATTGAGGAACTCATAGGGGTATGTGCCGAATCAAAGACCAAGTTGTCTAGTGTTGAAGAACGACTCAAATCCCTGATAAGGCAGCAAGAGGAGTACGATTGGGAGTTCCAGATCAGCCCTCTACAGGAGTACATAGATAAGTCTTGCAACACTACCAACAACCCACCTTTGTACATTGGGAAGAGAAGGGAAGAGTTCTCCAACTGCATCATGTTGGGTAACCAAGTAGAGAAGCATGAATCGAGCATCGAACAACATCAACATAGTAGATTTGCAGATATTCATTCTTTCCCAATTATGGATTGGCGAGATATTATGAGTTGGAATTCTATTAATGGGTTGATTATTTGGAAGATACCCATAGCCAAGGAAAAATTACAACTTGAACCACTTGGTGCAGACAGTGATGGAGGGTTGAAATGGTACCATAACCCACAGGTCCCAGGATTTAGGTGGCATTGGGATCCGGGAGAATCCATTGGGGAAAGGATTGGCCAAAGGATTGTTTGTGATCTAGGTAAATATATTGAGGGAAGGATTGGTCAGAGGATTGTTTGGGATCCAAGTATTGAAGGAGCCATTCAAGACTATTCAACATGGAGGGCACATCAGATTGTATGGGATCCTGGTATCAATGTACAAATGCTTCTGTTGTGGATATAAGTGGATCGCTTGAGAACAAGCAATCTTTGGGTGGGAGGATTTGTAATATTCCCTTTCTTGATCCAGTCAAAGTGGATAGAATCAATCCATGGTACTTACCCTATGATAATATTAGCAATTTACAAAAGGAAATACAGAGGGAAACGTTCTTCAAGTCAACTATCATTCACTTACATATATAGGTAAAAGAAGCATAAAGAAAATGAAATATTATTTATCACAACCATAAATCATGAAAATATTTTTTGAGGAGAGACAAGGATGTTTTTATAGTTTTCCATGTGCCTTCATATCATGGTACTCTAAGTGTATCATATTAGATCATGGTATCCTATAATATTGTGATATATATGAGTGAACACAATATCGAAAATATATTGATCCTTAACTTCCAATTGTGCCATAATACCTACAGAGGAAACCCAAAATGAATATATTGGTAGAAATGCACTTACAAAAATAGGCATAATGGACATTTTCACTAAGTATATTTGAAATAATATGAAAATTTTTCAATTTGGCACAACAAAAAAATTAGTGAATTTCATATTACAAAACAAAAACTACTCACAACATGGTTGAGAACTTTTGTGCATTTAATTCTCCTTACATATGAAATGGTAAATATATCAAACACATGCTCCATTACTGAATTGAATTGCATTGTAATTAGATAATGAAATAAGCATAAGAATACCATCCATTGAAAGACAATGTTTGAAAGGTTAGCTATAATAGATGCAATTGAAACCTTAATACACAACACTCGCCTCATGCTTATGGACAAATGCACAACATTAATTATGTAAGATTTTTTCATTCCTTGAACTAAATTATATTTGGTATTTTGTATTTATTCCAAGGATAAAAAATTCAAAATCATGAAGGTGGTCTCTAACTCTATAAACATTGATAAAAAATTCTCGGACTCTGCATTGAATTGAAAGTTCTATAGCTTCTACATAACGAGAGAAGATGATGCCTTTAACTATGCAGACCTAAAATAGTTCTTGTGATAGAATTTTATGTAATGAAACTTACAACTATATCAACTAAAATTTCATCATAACCAACATCCCTTCTCATGAGAAGTGTCATGCATAAACCTCTCACCAACTTGTTAGCACATTTAGTACTTCGACCTCCCATTCATTGAGATCGTCTCTATATGAAAAACGAGAAGATATATATATATATCTTCTCGTTTTTCATATAGAGACGATCTCAATGAATGGGAGATCGAAGTACTAAATGTGCTAATGTTGGTGAGAGGTTTATATATATATATATATATATATATATATATATATATATATATATATATATATATATATATAGATATATATATATATATATAAGCTTAGAATATAGTGCCATAAATCTAACCTATTGGGATAGTACATTGCAAAGATAAAGACAAAGATTAAAAGATAATTTAAAGTAAAAACACTTCGAAAAATATATATTTATTTACATAATTGATATTGTTGATGATTATGGTGCCCCTTATCATTATTGAACAAATTTTCGTATAAAGTAAATTGTGAAATAATTAATTTGATTTAGATTTTTTTAATTCACAAATATATTAATGTTAGAAATGTTTTTTATTTTATTTTTTTCAAAAGAAAATTTCAATATATTTTGCATTTCATAGAAATCAAAATATACATGGACTAGTTGGAAATGATTGTATTTTATATGATACAATAGAAAAGAAGTCCTAGTTGTTATTTCCAAAACTTGTAACTAGCATTCACCCATCAACAATTATTCCATTAAACCTCTAGAAGCACTTCCCCAAGAGGAAATTCTTTACATACCAATATATATTCAACCAAATAAACTACTTCTTTCTAAATGGAATAAGCTTCAAGAATAAAATTGTTGTAAATATGCTCTATTGGGATAGATTCAAAATCTTGAACCTCCATAATTTTGTTCTTTCTAGGATGATAGAATAAGGCTATCCAATTAATATTTTCCTAAGAAAAAATCATTCTAAACTATGGATTCTCTCAAAACCTAGAGGTAATGAATTACTTTACTTTTAGTGAAATTTAAAAAATCTGAAAGAGCAATCAACCCAACCCAAGTATTTGTACCAACACTTGCACCCAATTTTAATAGGAAATAGTGACATGAAGAAAGGTGTAAGGACATACGAGTTTCAACAATACCTAGAACCCCTTGATAGGAACCATCAAAATAAATCAAAGTTATATAAATATTAAAAAGTAGTGTTCTCCATAACTAACTATGTAAAGAGACTATTATATAAAGCACACTTCAATTTTTATGATATAGGCCACCTCTAATTGACGTCATCTTCTTCTTTATTAAAGGAAATATATTCATAGCTAAAATCTGCAATAACGGTTATAGAATATCTAGTACACATCCAAACCAACTAATATTCCTCATCTTAAAGAATAATTTCATTACGGGATAATGGGCATGCAAAGGCCCTCCATTCAATTTCAAAATTTCTATTCAAACCTAAAACCTCCTCTAGGACCCAAACTTGTTATTTTAGCTGTTTTGGGATGCTTTAACCTCTAGTTGTAAAAGAAATATGAAGCCATGATCTCTTAAATTATGCATTCTCAAATATTGGGAAAGAAAATAATCACCATTTTCTCTCACTTTCCTATCCTATCCTAACCATAATTAGTGCCACATACCAACCTTCCAAGGCACCCAAAAACTAAGAATACGAAGTAATAAATTCAATGTTTTCCATATCTGCATGTTGTAGCCGCTACAACACCACCCAAAATTTTGGGTATATTTAAAATTTCGGGTTCCCCCTCTGCTCGCCTAGGCGTTAAAGTCTTTCACCTAACCCGCAGCCAACGACATCCCACTGACCTATCTCTAATCCCTCATGAGTTGTCTCATCACCATGACTTGATGTTGTCGCTGCAATCACGCCATATGTGGAGGAGATCATCCGGCATACGACTGAACACTCTTATCGCAGTCGCGTCATGTGTAATGAGATTGCCGCGCATACTTTTAAATGGGAAAATTTTGAAGGCCATGTCGTCGTAGGTCATTAAGCATGTGGTTTGAATACCTCTGTTACATTTGCTAGTCTCATATGTTTATCTGTGGGCACCATTATCAAAGAATAATTATGATGTCGTAATGTTCCACACAAAAGCCCCACCCACCTGCAACGTACTCCCCTCGGGGCCGTGTCGCGCATCGAGGGGAATGAACCGAGTCGACCCGCGAGGCTGTAAGTTGCGAACAGTGAGGAGGAGGGAGCAAGACCAAGATCGTTAAAAGGAGAATAGTGTGATATGTGTCGATTAGAGAAAGAACCTTTGTGTCACCAACGCCAGAAGGTGTTCTTCAAGGCGCACACCAGAATTGTGGAGATCCCGCACAATGCCGCTCCGTGTCGATGTCTCGTATACAAAGGAACATTTGTCGCCATTTCGACAAGTCTAGCATTAATTATGGCCCGGTGAACAAAGCAAAATCAGGAGATCTCACTGAGGGGTGACATTCTCGTTCAAGGCTTTATCGTGCCAAGTGGCAGTGCGAAAGCATATGTGTTGGTGTGGCAAGCCAACGACAGAGTTTCAAATATGTGAGCGCATCTCTGGAAGCAGCATTTATGGATCCTTAGCTACATAGTGTGAAATTATTGATGCTGCAAGGAGTACAAAGCGAAACAAGGAAATGGCATTAAAACCCTAGTCGCCTTGCTCTTTCATATCCATAAGGCTTATCTATGCGGAACTATAAGGGATGGGGAACTGCAAATTGAACCTAAGAGGTGATGATTAAACGCATGCACCTTTGGAAGACTGGCACCTTGATGCATATGCAAATAGTCTCTATAACTACAAAGCAGAAAGGCTCAATATTAGAAGGGCCATTAATGTGGCTTGAGTAGCATTTTTCGACTCACGATCTTTCAAAACAAGGAGCCTTCATATTATGAGGTAAAGTGAATGATCGAATTAAGACCAAGTTCGAAAACATGTGGTTTCAAAACCACCAAAGATCGGGGAACCAAAAAACTATGCAAAAACATTCTAGATGGGCGCAACTATGTGGATGAAGGTTATGGTTTAAATATGATGTGATTAAAACCAAGGGAAAGAACTCATATGGTTCGGAAAAAAAAAAAAAAAAAAAACATAGGATATCGTGGAGCAAAGCTAAGTAATAACATCATAGAGCGCGCAAGTTCAATGGAGCAAGGTGATGTTGTATGTATAAATACAAAGCACTAGACCATGCATACATTAATACAAGGCGCAAGGTGATGTTATACATTTTAATGCAAGGCGCAAGGTGATGTTGTACATTTTAATACAAGGCACAGGACCATGTGTATATTAATACAAGGTGCAAGATCACGTTGCATGGGCGCCAAGTTCGTTGGTCGAACAAATAAATTTAATGATACAAAGTCTTGGTGCGAGTTGCAT
Source organism: Pinus albicaulis (assembly GCA_034641835.2). Lineage (NCBI taxonomy): Eukaryota > Viridiplantae > Streptophyta > Pinopsida > Pinales > Pinaceae > Pinus > Pinus albicaulis. The sequence continues at coordinate 225,503,568 of CM076573.1, forward strand.
GTTATGCAAACCATATAAAATCACATAGGACTTCACGACTGTACACGGGTGCAAGCAGTTTAATATTGCAGGTTCAATCCACGTGGGGCAGGCATATGGTAGTCAGCCTTACGTTTGGACACGTTGCATGGAGCCAACGTTTGCATGGCACTCAATTTTTCAACTTACGTAAAAGTTTGGAGCAAATGTGTCCATACAGCAGTCAAATCAAAACACGAATCGTAGTTATAAGGAAATTCGCTGTATTTCTACGACGGAGTTGATTCCTTGGGGCAGTTCAAACATGAAGTCAAAACTTGTAGCCCACCTACGACGAGCGGTTACGATCACAGGAATTGCCAGACTATGTGAAAGCCTCAACACAATCTTCTGCCTATGGTAAATATTGGAAGCAGATATATATGTATATATTCAATAGTCAAACGGCATTGCATGGAGTTGAACGTAGCATATTCGCGTTGTATGGAGCGGTCAAAACCCAACGCCAAACATCCATGGACACGTTGCACTAATTTAAATGTTCGATGGTACGATTGATGGAAACTTTACGTTCAGAGCATGAAACAAAACGTTTTAAACAGATCTATAGTGGCCGGCATTGTAACGACCATCAAACAGTTTGATCAAAAGGATTGCAGGGGTATATGGAAACATCAGCGCGATTTTCACCCTATTTTAAAAGTTAGAGCCGATATACATATGTTCGATAGTCTAAAGACGTGGCCACGTGGCATGTAGCCCAACGTTCGTTGGCAGATTTTTCAACATAATGAAACGTTGTGGCAAGGTATACGTATATGTCCGTAGCCATGTCGGAACAGTGGGAGCGTGATATTCAATAAACATGCGGCAAGAACTATGGTGCGTTGATAACGATGAAAAACTTCCACGTGTCCGTCCTAACCGTATGGAAATTGTTGTATATACCGCGCATAACTATGCGCCGTGTGCCTAAAGGCCCGATCGAAAGCGTTGCCATAACCAAGATGTCGCGCTACTTTCAGAAGAATGGATAAAATCTGATTTTTGTAGCCCTGACGGCGGTTTTCTGGGAGAGAATATTTCTGCAAATGACCTGCGCTAGCCCCATTTAGAAAGATGCTATCAATATGGCCGTTACTGACCACATCGAGCTGTCTCCACTCTGTCCAAAAAGCGCTGCAAAAAATTGGATCATCACATCACACGCAGATTCATTTAGTATGTTTTCTATTGCAGGCTCACGAAGGAATGAGCTGCTTGCCACGAGAACAGATTGTCTATAATCCAGCGTTGCACTAGCAAGAGCCACAGTAAAAGAGATGGGTCGACGCGTAGGCTGGCATGGAGATGATGTTTACTCATAACGCATCATTGAACAGAGAAGTCAAGATGGAGCATCAGACCTGTACCGATTTCCACGACAAGATCCGAAAGTCCGATATGCAAGATATCATTCCCACCACATATGCAAGAAAGAATAACCTTCCTTCGTTGCGTTAGCATGGAAAAACAAAACCTCTCGAGAAAATATGTACCTCTACGTTGCGCTCGGTTACTTCAACACAACCTCCATTACCCGTAAGTCCGAATTACCTTTGACCGTGTCTCATTTTTTCTCCAGGGTTACGAACACAACTTCTATTGGAAAGAAAGTCGAGCCGGGTTGCGTTTACACATAATTTGCAGTCTTTTACCAAGAAATTTCAAGGAATTATTTTTAGTGAAGGCGTTGCCTTAAGCAAGTTTCGTGCGTAGCTAATCTTTGCAACTATTTCGAATTCATGGCTACGTTTAATTCCGCAGCCTCATCCCAAGAGTATCGTGAGCGCGACTCAAGGATTGGAAAATGTATTGTTAGTGCATATCATAATGCGTGTCCCGGCAGACATACAGAGCATGTGGACCAAACCGACACTGCACATCAATTGAGTCTGCATTTCAAGCTCGGTCTACAACTATACTAAGATGCATTTGCAGCAGTCGAAGAGGCGCAGGAAGAGCCTACACCATTCAATCCGATGACATAGTGACACAGTGCTTGACCACACAGGGGTCCAACTGATTTTAGCTGTGATAGATTATTGCATTTTTTATATTGATTCCCTAACATTCATGTATAGTTATATATGTACAGGGCTAGTATAAATTCATTGTTCTGCAAGTTGTATGAGAAGAAAAAGGGACTATGTTGATTGATTTTGTTTTCTTGCAGGTAATATATCATTTCATGCAATTTCCCTTGATGCAGAAATAACCCCGCTGACAGATAGAGGCTGCTGTCTCACACAGCGAAGGTTGATCCAGGCCTTTGGAGAGCAAGGTTATGATATCTTTGAAAGACAAATGCAAAAGTATAAAACCCCAGGTCGCACATTGCCCCAGGTCGTAGATCCCAACAGGTCGCATATCTTCGATTTTTCACCTTTGCGACCCTGCGACCCAGCGACCTAGTCGCAAGGTCGCAAGGTCGCATGCCTTCTATTTTTTCACCTTTGCGACCCTGCGACCCAGTGACCTAGTCGCAAGGTCGCAAGGTCACATGCCTTCGGTTTTTTCACCTTTGCGACCCTGCGACCCAGCGACCTAGTCGCAAGGTCGCAAGGTCGCATGCCTTCGGTTTTTTCACCTTCGCGACCCTGCGACCCAGCGACCTAGTCGCAAGGTCGCAAGGTCGCATGCCTTCGGTTTTTTCACCTTTGCAACCCTGTAACCCAGCGACCTAGTCGCAAAGTCGCAAGGTCGCATGCCTTCGGTTTTTACACGATCCGCGACCCTGCGACCCAGCGACCTAGTCTCAAGGTCGCAAGGTCGCACCTTAGCAATTTTCTTACAACTTGCGACCCCGCGACCCAGTCAAGTCGCAGGCCGCAACAGCCCAGGTCGCAAGTTGCAACGACAGCCCAGGTCGTAGGTTGCAATGAAATCCGAGGTCGCAAGTCGCAAAAGGAATGGGTTGCAAGGCAACCCAACGGCCAGGAAGGTGAACAGTCAAGGAAGCCCAACGGGCAGTTTTCGTATTATAAATACTCCTAATGGACAGTATACCAAAGGGATTTTTCTTTTGGAAATCAAGAACTACATGGCATCAGATTGAAGGATTATACTTCCTTACGCATATGAACATAGAGATACTTGTTAAAACATCCTATGGTTATGATCAATGTTTCATTGCGGCAAACATTATGTGTATTCTCGCAGTCAACATCCTACGATTAATGAAGCCGCACTTTTAGTCATCATTTATGCGTCATGGCTATCCGTGTTGTGTCAATGATGTTCAATTTATCATTTGCTCTGTTAATGAATGTTAATGAACTATTTTGTTAGCATTTCGTTTTATCTTTCAGAAGGTAAAGGGATATCTCGCCATAAGGAACTATTTCTTTTGTGGTCAGACTACCTTATAAGCATTACCCCCAAAGATGTGTTGCTAATGACATCTCCTGAGGTGTACATGCTTTATTTATAATCTTGCTACGCATAGTGTTTGATTCGGGTTTAATACATCAATCATGTATTCTGCATCATGTGAATAAGTGTATGTTCGCTAGTTCAAACAGGTTCTTTTGAGACCGAAGGGAAGTCGTCTTAAGTGGTAGCCGGACCCACACCCCGGACGGGATCCCTACTCCAAACGGTTCAAGGTCTAATTGGGACTTTCTACCGGGGAGATCCCCTACTGTTGGCCGGACAAATTTCCCCGTCAACAGAATTGGCGCTAGAAGGAGGGCCTGAACCTCCGACCAGATGTTTAACGAAAAGGGGAGGGCCAGATGACAAGCTGAGCCCTTAGAGCCTGCAGTTAATCTCATATCTGTAATGGCTCGTTCCCAAATCATTTTCCCGAGATGTTTGTCGGAGTTTTATAAGCCTAGATACTACATCTCCGATGAATTTATTTATCACTTGTCCCAGTTAAAATTTGATGGTGAAAATGGGGTGTCCATAACCCAACATTGTTCAGATTTTTGTGACTTTGGTGAGTACTATGAAATTGACGATGAGGGTTTGTTTTGTTTGCTTTTCTTCCTCACCCTCGGAGGGCGCGCTAAACAATGGTGCCGCACATTGCCGAAAGCTTCCATCCGTTCATTTGAACAACTCGCCCATAAATTACAACAAGCTTTTCACAGGTATAATCTTGATGACATTGTAATAAAGTTACATCTCATCAGAATGGAACCTCAGGAATCTTTAGGTGAGTTCTTTATCAGATTCATTCATTATTGTTTTGAGTTCCCTGAGAGGGATGTTGATTGGAAATATTTAGGTGAGCAGTTCAAGTATGTTATTTCTCTTGAGCAATTTCAGTTAGATCCTAGTGTTCCCTATGATGACCTGCAAGTTACCGGCTGTTTGGATTTTTTCACTAAGGCTTCCTTGTCCATCTCCCCGAGTCCAGGCCACATTCAGGCCTCCAAGGAGAGTGTTGATGATATTCTCGCCACTCTTCCTGAGTTGTATGGGAGTGGGGTTGTGACCTTGGAAGTCCTGAGTAAGGATAGAGACTGGCAAGAGGATAAAGCTGATTGCACCACCTTTGAGCCTTTAATATACCATGTCGAATCTAAACACCCCAGTGGGTCATTATCTCTTTTGACACATGAAACCTACCCGGAGCCCACTCGATGTCTCCCTGGACTTAGTCATGAATCTGGTTCGCATTCAGATTATGAATCTGGTTCACATTCGGATGATGAATCTTGTTCAGATTCGGGTGACGAATCTGGTTCACATTCGGATTATGAATCCTGTTCAGATTCGGATAATGAATCAATTTCACATTCAGACGATGAATCTGGTTTACATACGTATTATGAATCAAATCTTACCCTGCATAAAGTTTATTCCCTTACAAGGCCTGTCAAATCATTGTGTCCTTTGAATGACACTAATGTGCGTGTTGAAAAGCCTCGTGTGGTTAACGCCCCTGCGATTCAATCTTTTCGTTCATTATTTCCTAGTTTGTTTCTCGATCCCGCCACACCAGTAATTTCTTCGAGACATTCAAAATTTCCTTATACTGGTATTGGCGACAATCATAAGCACGCAGATGGTGTTTCGCAATCACAGTCCAAAATCGATGAATTTGTTACATCTGACTTTTCTCACTTGGGATCCTTAGACAGCCATAGGAGCGATTCCCCGTCTGAACAACTTCAAGATGTCCCCGTTATCGATCCATCCCATTTGGTAAACCCCAGGGAGCCCAACTTGCTAGGTACCGAATTCGATCAAACCAATGATTACAGTGATCCTTGCTTATCTAAAAACATGTTCAATCGTACCACAGAGGACTATCACTCGGATCTCTTGGCCGACCCTATGAAGACACCTGAATTCGATGATTCGCTTTCGGAAGATTCAAGTACCCACCAGAAAATCGAAACGCATCAGCTTCCGCCAAACGTTTCTGAAATGACAATTCCCCAGGAGCATGCTCCTTCCAGCATAAACGCGTCGAATTCACCCCATCCTGGAAAATCTGGAGAATCTGACATTCTAGATTATCAACCTGTCAGTGCGCAAACATTCGACCAAACTGATACAAAGCCCACTGACATCTTTCCAATCACTACGATTGATGATCACGCCCATTCGCCTGTTAATCTCGCCGAGCAGTCAAAGTTGGAAAGCCCCTTGCTCGAAGGTCCAGAGTTTGTTCAAAGCAGTGTGGATTTTCAGGCTCCTTTAAATGTGGATTCAGATCCCCATACCCTTAACCAAACCCAGGAGCAACCCCGGACTAGGGTTTCCGAAACTAGAATTTCTACGCTTGGATGTGCATGCATCTATAATTCGCCTGGCACTTGCGTATCGTTTCCATTCCACAAAACTGATGATCCCCAACACCATGATGAGATTGTCGATCAAGTCAACCACCCCCTTTCGGTGAATGTGCTTGCAAATAGGAATTGGCTTACCCATCACCTCTCAAATCCAGGATCATGCATGAATGATTTTATGTCATTTATCAATAATGTTGAGTTTCAAGAACAGATTGAGGTATATCAAGATGAGAGCGGGAATCAGCCTGCACAATCTGTTCTGGCATGTTCTTTGGTAGGTATCTATGATCGTCTTTCCGTTGCACCGGCTCCTCAGGTAAGTTTTGCTGCTACTGCACTTTTTTGGGTACTAGCTCTGATCCTGACCATGCTTGTCCTTGCAGGTCGGGAACTAATGCGGTGGCTGCACTGGAAAACTGATTTTACCTAACCCGATCACATCATTGGTTAACTAGGGTTTAGGTGTAGGCTAGCTAGGACCTGCAATAAAATTTTTAGTTCAAAGTTAATTAGGTTTACTTGCCAAATTTTTTACTTCATAGGTTAAAAAGTTTGTTTTGTTGTTTTGTTTACGATTAATATCTTAGGCAACATCATGTTACAAGTATCTTCTTTCATTTCCTTTTCAATTGCTTGTTGCTGCATAAATAATCATTGCTTGTATTACGCCTCTTTGCCACCTACAACTGGTTGATTGTTCTCACACATGGCGTTGCATTGCATCTTAAGCATTGCCTATTTCATTGCGTCGTACTCTTTCTTCCTCACATCATTTCTGTCATGTCGCCTGCCGCTGCACAAGCCCTCATTGCAACCCTATCACCTTGCAGTCTTTTTTTGCCCTGATTGCTGAAGCAGTAACCCCATTGTTTTTGCGTGAGGTTGTGGTGGCTATCTCAAGAGGCAGCTTTCTCTTAGGACCAGCCATCAAGGTCGCATTCTCAACAAGATGCCTGTGAGTCTAAACTCATTTAGCCAGGGAGATATGAGTCGGTTGCTTGTAGGAGACCTTATGAGTTTGAAATGGCCCATACCCGTAAGCCTAAGCCTTGGTGCCCAGCATAATCTTGGATGTTTTAATGATCTCTTTTGCACACTTCACCTATTGTGGTGAATGGGATGTGAAGGTTTGGCACGAGGGCAAACCCAAATCAGGATATCTTTCAGTTTCTGTAACACGAGAAACAACCTCTCTTGCTCGTAAAATAAGTCGGGATCCCTCATCCGCCCATGAAAAATAAGTGCCATGAGCACATGAAAATAAGTGCCACGAGCACATGAAAATAAGTGTTGTAAGCACATGAAACAAATAAGGGTAAGCGATCGAGAAAGGCTTCCTGCGCAGAGAGGTAATGCGACGACTCCGCCGGGGTACTGACCAGGCTCGCTGGCAGCGGAGCAACGTTTGTGATTTCTTGAAGTGACTCCGTCGGGGTACTGTCCAGGCCTGCTGGCAGCGGAGAAACACCAGAAACTTACTTTAAAAATCCTGAAAATAATAAGCCCACTGCCTTGCTCGTCACATCATCAACAAGCTACCGGCGTCTGTGAGCTTTCTCTTTGATGTGTTTCTGATTAGCGGGACTTAGTGAGGAACAAGGATTAGACATACTCGTAAAGGGCCAAAGTAATACAAAGGGTACCCACGGAGCTGGTTCAATATTCTCTTGCATCATTATCCGGACTCAGACTATTGTGGTGATATTGACAGAGATGCTGGATTCTACCAGTGGTTCGCCATTTGTTGTAGCCGCTACAACACCACCCAAAATTTTGGGGATACTTAAAATTTCGGGTTCCCCCTCTGCTCGCCTAGGCGCTAAATTCTTTCACCTAATCCGAATCAACTCCATCCTAGCGACCTATCCCCAACCCCTCATGAGTTGTCGCGTCACCATGACTTGATGTTGTCGCTGCAATCACGCCATGTGTGGGAGGGATCATCCGACATGCGACCGAACACTCGTATCACAGTCGCGTCATGTGTAATGAGCTTGCCATACATACTTTTAAATGGGAAAACTTTTGTTTGTTAACAATTAAAGGCCTTGTTGCTGTAGGTCATTAAGCATGTGGTTTGAATACCTCTGTTACATTTGCTAGTCTCATATGTTTTATCTGTGGGCACCATTATCAAAGAATAATTATGATTGTTGTAATGTTCTACACAGGTCGACCCCACGGGTAACAGACTCATCAGTCGTGTCGCGACATCGAGGGAAATGAAATTGAGCTCAACGACGAGGCCAAAGTTGCGGAACAGGGGAGGAGGAGGAGCAAGTGACCAGTACTGTTAAAAAGAGAATAATGTGATATGTACCGATCAGAGAAAGAACCTTTTGTGTCACCAACGCAGAAGGTGTTCTTCATTAGTGCACACCAGAATTATGGAGATCCTGCACGATGCCAGCTCCGTGTCGATGTCTGTATACAAAGGAACATTTTGTCGCCATTTACAAGTCTAGCATCAATTATGGCCCGGTGAACAAAGAAAAATCAGGAGATCTCACTGAGGAGTGACATTCTCGTTCAAGGCTTTATCGTGCCAAGTGGCAGTGCGAAAGCATATGTGTTGGTGGCAAGCCAACGACATAGTTTCAAATATGTGAGCGCATCTCCGGAAGCAGCATTTATGGATCCTTAGCTACATAGTGTGAAATTATTGATGCTGCAAGGAGTACAAAGCGAAACAAGGAAATGGCATTAAAACCCTAGTCGCCTTGCTCTTTCATATCCATAAGGCTTATCTATGCGGAACCATAAGGGATGGGGAACTGCAAATTGAAACTAAGAGGTGATGATTAAACGCATGCACCTTTGGAAGACTGGCACCTTGATACATATGCAAATAGTCTCCATAACTACAAAGCAGAAAGGCTCAATATTACAATATTAATGTGGCTTGAGTAGCATTTTTCGACTCACGATCTTTCAAAACAAGAAGCCCTCATATTATGAGGTAAAGTGAATGATCGAATTAAGACCAAGTTCGAAAACATGTGGTTTCAAAACCACCAAAGATCGTGGAACCAGAAAACTATGCAAAACATTCTAGATGGGTGCAACTATGTGGATGAAGGTTATGGTTTAAATATGATGTGATTAAAACCAAGGGAAAGAACTCATATGGTTCGAAAAAAAAACGTGGAGCAAAGCTAAGTAATAACATCATAGAGCGCGCAAGTTCAATGGAGCAAGGTGATGTTGTATGTATAAATACAAAGCACTAGACCATGCGCAAGGTGATGTTATACATTTTAATGCAAGGCGCAAGGTGATGTTGTACATTTTAATACAAGGCGCAAGACCATGTGTATATTAATACAAGGTGCAAGATCACGTTGCATGGGCACCAAGTTCGATGGTCGAACAAATAAATTTGATGATACAAAGTCTTGGTGCGAGTTGCATATTATTCAAAACATATAAAATCACATGAAACTTCACGACCGTACACGGTGCAAGCACGAATATCAAGGGTTCGATCCACGTGCGGTGCATATGGTAGTCAGCTCACGTTTGGACACGTTGCATGGAGCCAATTCGTATGGCACTCAATTTTTCAACTTACGTAAAAGTTTGGAGCAAATGTCCATACAGCTAGCCAACTAAAACACTAATCGTAGTCAGAAGGGTACTCACGTATTTCTACGACTTTAGGAAGGATTCCTTGGGGCAGTTCAAACATGAAGTCAAAACTTGTAGCCCACCTACGACGAGCGGTTACGATCACAGGAATTGCCAGACTATGTGAAAGCCTCAACACAATCTTCTGCCTATGGTAAATATTGGAAGCAGATATATATGTATATATTCAATAGTTAAACGGCATTGCATGGAGTTGAACGTAGCATATTCGCGTTGTATGGAGCGGTCAAAACCCAACGCCAAACATCCATGGACACGTTGCACTAATTTAAATGTTCGATGGTACGATTGATGGCAACTTTACGTTCAGAGCATGAAACAAAACGTTTTAAACAGACCTATGGTGGCCGGCATTGTAACGACCATCAAACAGTTTGATCAAAAGGATTGCAGGATTATATGGAAACATCAGCGCGATTTTCACCCTATTTTAAAAGTTAGAGCCGATATACATATGTTTGATAGTCTAAAGACGTGGCCACGTGGCATGTAGCCCAACGTTCGTTGGCAGATTTTTCAACATAATGAAACGTTGGAGCAAGGTATATACGTAGCGGTCAAAAGCTATGTTTGAACAGGGAGCAGGATATTTTAATAAACATGCGGCAGCAACCATGGTGCGTTGATAACGGATGAAATCTTCCACGTGTCTGTCCAAACTCTGCATGGAAATTGTTGTATATACCGCGCATAATTCAGGCGCTGCAGCTAAAGGCCCGGACTGAAAAGCCAGTGCCATAAACGGCATGCTGCGCTATTTTTAGAAGAATGAATAAAATCTGATTTTGCAGCCCCGACAGCGATTTTCTGGGAGAGAATCTTTCTGCAAATAACCTGCCCTAGTCCCATTTAGAAAGATGCTATCAATATTGCCGTTACTGACCACATCGAGCTGTCTCCACTCTGTCCAAAAGCGCTGGAAAAAACTGGATCATCGCATCGCACGCAGATTCATTCAGTACATTTTCTATTGCAGGCTCACGAAGGAATGAGCTGCTCGCCATGGGAACAGAATGTCTAAAATCCAGCGTTGCACTAGCAAGAGCCACAGTAAAAGAGATAGGTCGACGCGTAGGTCTGCATGGAGATGATGTTGCGACTATAACGCATCATTGAATAGAGAAGCGAAGATGGAGCACTTAGACGTGCAGTTGATTTCCACGACAGGAGCTGAAAGTCTGGCATGCAGTGATAACGCTCACCCTGGCTGACATTCAGTGCAAGAAAAGGGTCGAATCCCTTCGCCTCTGGTTGCGTTAGCATGGCAAACAAAACTTCTGAGAAAATATGCACCCTCTACAGTGCGCTGCGCCCAGCACAACCTCCATTACCTGTAAGTCCGAATTACCTTCGACTGTGTCTCCAAGGCGTCCACGGGGTTACGAATACAGCCCGTTTATGCTGAAAGTCAGAGCTGGGTTACAGTTACACATAATTTGCAGGCCTTACCAGCAGCCCAAGGAATTATTTTTAGTGAAGGCGTTGCCTTAAAGCAAGTTTCTGTGCGTAGCTAATCTTTGCGACCATTCCGAATTCATGGCTACGTTTGGGTTTTCCGCAGCCTCATCCCAAGAGTATCGTGAGCGCGACTCAAGGATTGGAAAATGTATTGTTAGTGCATATCATAATGCGTGTCCCAGCAGACATACAGAGCATGTGGACCAAACCGACACTGCGCATCAATTGAGTCTGCATTTCAAGCTCGGTCTACAACTATACTAAGATGCATTTGTAGCAGTCGAAGAGGCGCAGGAAGAGCCTACACCATTCAATCCGATGACATAGTGACACAGTGCTTGACCACACAGGGGTCCAACTGATTTTAGCTGTGATAGATTATTGCATTTTTTATATTGATTCCCTAAAATTCATGTATAGTTATATATGTACAGGGCTAGTATAAATTCATTGTTCTGCAAGTTGTATGAGAAGAAAAAGGGACTATGTTGATTGATTCTGTTTTCTTGCAGGTAATATATCATTTCATGCAATTTCCCTTGATGCAGAAATAACCCCGCTGACAGATAGAGGTTGTTGTCTCACACAGCGAAGGTTGAGCCAGGCCTTCGGAGAGCAAGGTTATGATATCTTTGAAAGACAAATGAAAAATTTTAAAACCCCAGGTCGCACATTTCCCCAGGTCGTAGATCCCAACAGGTCGCATATCTTCGATTTTTAACCTTTTTGCGACCATGCGACCCAGCGACCTAGTCGCAAAGTCGCAAGGTCGCATGCCTTCAGTTTTTTCACCTTTGCGACCCTGCGACCCAGCGACCTAGTTCGCAAGGTCGTAAGGTCTCATTTCCTTGGTTTTCCACCCTTGCGACCACACCCGCGACCTAGTCGTGCAAGGTCGCCAGGGTCGCATCCTCTCATTTTCTTGGCACGAGACCCCCGACCTAGTCGAGTCGCAGTGCCCAACGACAAATTTCGTACCTGTGCTCCAACAGCAACAAGTCGCAGTCGCAACAGCAGCTTGTGCTCATGTCGCAAGGACCAGTCGCAAGGCAGCCTTGACCCGCTGTGTAAAGATGAAAGATCAAGGAATCCCAAAGGGCAGCCTTTCCGTATTATAAATACTTCTCTTTCCGGGAACTTGTAAAGGGCTTTTCTTTTGGAGAACTCAGGAACTACATTGTATTGTATTAGAAGATCATATTCTTAGGCATATGAATACGAGTACTCGCTAAATCCCCTTCGCTTGATGATGTATTTTGTCGTGACAACACCGTGTGTATTTTTTGAACGTCGAACATCTGTGATTAATGAACCGCATTTTCCGCAATATCATTTATGCTTCATGTTTAATTTATTGGTGTGAATGATGTTTAGTTGTTTTAATGCTTTCAAATGAGTGTTAATACCTTTCTGCTTCATTAGCATTTCTTTTACCTTCATGAAAGTAACAAGGATCTTTCCATTGAGAATTGTTTCTTCCGTTGTCGCATACCTTGCAAGCATTACCCCAAAGACGTGCTATTAATCGTATTTTCTTCGGGTGTATATGTTTTATTTATTCTCTTGCTACACATGGTGCTGTGAACATGTTTAAGACCTCAATCATGTATTTCGTATCCTATGAATAAGTGTGTGCCCGTGTATTCAATCACTTTCTTTGAACGGAAGGGAAGGCGTCTTTAAGCGGTAACCGATCGACACCCCGATGGGATCCCTATTCCAAGCGGTTTAATGTCTAATTGGGACTTTTTATCGGGGAGACTTTCATCACGTCGGGACAAATTTTCTCTCTGTCAACATGTTGCTAAAGGAATCTTTGGAAAATCATTAACCCCTCTCTATGTCTAAATATGTTCCTTGTCACAAATGCCACAATCGCATGTTGAGAATTATGTCCGTGAAGGGTTCCCTCGATCCACTTATTCTGCTGCATTCCTCATCATCCTTCTTGAAATACACAGTAAACGACAACCTTGAGGAGCTGAAACCGAGGCTTCCTCATGGGTACGACTCATCATGTCAATGTATACAGATGATAGACACTTCATGGGGTTTACTCAATGAACCTCTAACATATAATGTGCGATCATAGCATATTAAACAATACCCTTAGTTTGAGTACATATTGCTGAAAATGCCACTAAAAATTACATTATTTAACTCCCTACCAATATAAAACCAATACACCTTCCCAACTTTAAAAAAGTCTCTACTTTCACTTACATGTAGGTATCCATTTTTCATTAACATTTTTTTTTATCCCATTTATATTTTTTCATTAACTTTGGCTCCCTTTTTTTATACATGCTAATATAAAAATCGTTCACCCCCTTATATATCTCCCAACAGATAATGTATTTTTTTCCTCATTATATATCTCCTAATATGAACCCATATACTATAGCACGTTCCTACAAAGAAGCCCCGTGAGACACTAATAGAAACCATAACCCGCACAAAATAGATAGACCCGTAGCCCAAAGAAGACCACAAGGAAGTTGAACAACTCCCCCTTTATTCTCTCAACTCACTCTTGGCTAGAAGCAAATTTGACCCTCATGAATATACAAAATTTACATAATTCATATACTTTGTTCCCCACAACAAAGAAAACTCGAATACCCCAACTTCCTAGGACCTCGCAGGGTCCTTGAGCTTGCTGTTTGTCCAGACAGCAGAGACATCTTCTTTGTAAATATCACAAAACTATTATGTATCCTTACATAGAATTTTTTCTTAGCCTTAGCCAAATGCGGAAGTATGGGATTGCATTCTTACCCTTCAATCCCTATGATCATCCCCGATTATCTTTCTGATGAAATGACTTCCATTCATGTCCAATTTCACCAACACCCACAAAGTTGCTGTTCTTAGCCTGTATGGATTAAATGCAATTCTACGGAGAGGGAATTCACTTGTTTTCTCCTTCAATGTAGATGTTAAGACCCCGATTCGAAGCAAGACCCAAAGTTCCTATACTTAATCACAAGACAACGCCAAGTATTTCAACAAGCAGGACATCATGAAAAACAACAGGAAATAGAATGTCATGCTAAGGAGAGCAACCATGAGGCAAGGAGAGGCGATGTGAAATGAGAGGGAATGTGTGACAAAGGGGGATGATATGAGGGATGAAGAAAGAGGGGAAAGTAACCAAGGTGGCATAGAGAGGAGGGTGATGGGTGGCAGGGGAGGTGGGAGAGGGGTGAGGCGAGGGAGAGTTTGGTGAGAAAGAGTGAAGGAATAGGGGAAGGAAGGGGAGAGGGAACCATGAGGGAGGGGGATGAAGGAACTTACAAAACTCTTTATATCCCTAGTTTTCATCTTAAGGGGATTACACTTTAATACATCATTCAAAATTAATCTCTAAAATTAACTCTTCAAATTTTGTATTTTGATAAAGAAATTAGTGGATAGGAAAATTCTCCCTATGTATTTCCACCTTTTTTTTTTCTTCTTTCATTTTTGGAGGGAAATGTTGGTTTGCCTATCATCTTCCTTTTTTTTGACCTCTTAGGATGTGAAAAGAATTTTTTAATATCAAATCTGAGGTAGCATTCCCTGTGATCCTCTTGGGCTCTCATATAAGTAATTGGTTAAATTTATTGTTTGAGATAATCGATTTTTGGTTCTTTCATTTTATGATCATATGAGTCACCTAGGATATCTATGCACGATTCATTCTTTTTGAGCTACAGAGACCGAGGTACAATCCATAAGCCTCATCTTGATTATTTTGTCTTCTTTCCTAACTCAATATGTATCTATATTCTGTTATTTCTTTTGGATTAATGAGAATTAAGCCCTTCCTACCACCTCTGTATTTATTTTCAAAGCTTCATCAAATCGAAGAATATTTTTATTCTAATTTTTCATCCATTCCGGTAAGCCTTTCTACAGAGATAGTTTAAGGATCCAGGAAGGGTAAGGGGGTGGGGGTGGTTTTAGAAGAATAAAAGGGAGGCTTAGAGGAAATAAAAGGATAGATCCATATATATTCTTCATGATCTGTGTAGTGGCTTCCGTAAATTTAGGAATTTAGCATACAAGATGATAGGTTTATGAGTCAATTTGTTGCTGGTGTAAATTATGTTGAAGATTGTTTTATTGCTTTGATAACCATAGTCAACAAACGCATTTAGAAGATCAATCTATATCTTTGAAGATGCTTGACGGAAGGGAGCCCATACAAAATTTGGGCTGGGAGCTAAATAAATTGAAGGAGATCAAAGGTCCGTCCTTGCTAAGAGAAAAAGTGGACCAAGGGCCACCGACCAAACTAATTTTAAAAAATAGGATTGGAGGAAGAGATGTAGGATTATTTCATTAAAATTTTCTCACATAGGGGGAACTGAGGACCCAATGAAACCTCTTATCCGTAGATTATT
Organism: Pinus albicaulis; assembly: GCA_034641835.2. Lineage (NCBI taxonomy): Eukaryota > Viridiplantae > Streptophyta > Pinopsida > Pinales > Pinaceae > Pinus > Pinus albicaulis. The sequence goes on from CM076573.1 coordinate 225,518,833, forward strand.
TTTAGAGCATATTTTTATTATTTTACATGCAAAGCAGAAGAATTTTAAATTTTAATAGCATTAGTCTTCATAATTTGGTTCCATATCGAGGGATTCGAGGGGATTTAGCCATTTGAAATCTTATGAAAATTTCCTTCTTTGATCGTGAAATGGAGTTTCTCCATCCTCACCTATCCTCCTTTGTTTACACAATGGGGGGTGCAACCACTTACCTTTCTAATTAGGTGATCTTTTGATGGGAGCATATTTTCTAGGATATTTTCCATTTTCCCACCCATTCCATAGTCTCTCGTGATCCCAATATGAAATTCGATCCAAATGGTCCACCCCAATATGATCATCCGAATCCCAAGAGGGTTGAGAGAGGTATCTACGCACCAAGGATGGAGCCCCGTGGATCAAGTGTGACAAAATATTAGTCGAGTTTTCTTACTCCCTAAATTTTACATAAATTATTCAATATGATTCCTCAAAAATGTTCTCGTGAGTTTATGGATGGGAGAAAATTTATTTGCCTCCATTCACACATCTATGTCATTATGTCGGGTTTTTAAATAATTTTATCTTATTAATTTTACCCACAATTGTTCGTGATATGTGGGTCGATCAAGTACGTATGGAGTCTACAGCCATATTCACTATAGTGAGGTCTCTAAAGGCAAGCCCTCCATGTTGTTTTGGAACTCTAATAGTTTTGCAATTTATGCAAATGGATTTATTTTTTTTCCTTCTCTCCTGGGAAGATTTTCTATTTATGCGAAACTAAAGTCATTAGTAGAACATACTTAGAGATTCAAGAGAAGAGAATTGATACATAGGGATAGTTTATAGCATTGATTTTACAAGAACAACTCTTCCCCGTGTTATTAAGATAGATTCCTCCAAAATTTAAGATTTCAGAATTTATTGTATCAAATATTTTTTTTTAGCAATAATAGGGAGAAATTATTTCCAGGAAGATGGGGTCTTGAAACTAGTTTAATCTATTTCACTTCCCTAGCAATTTTAATCCCAAGATCTCATCTATTTTTATTTTTTTTATTTTTAAGGAGAGATATCTGGCCTATATATAAGGATTTTTTCATCACTTATGGCTCCCCGAGGCACCGAGAAACCGATATAGATTCTCCAAGCATCTTTTAGATCACAACATAGGCCCCTACAATAAAAAAAAAAATTCATCGACAAAATTCTATGGATAATACTTCGATTCTCTATATCCGATCTCGTGAAGGAGTGTGACAATTCCCGTTTTCTCCAATCTTCTACCAACGTGTCTTCCAGTGAATATGTAGAGAAAATGTGAGGGAGGGAAGCCTTGGTGCATCCCACTAGAGGCTTTAAATAAGCCAACCGGCTCACTGAACTAAAGAATCAATCCAAGAGAATTATTCAAAGGAGAATCCACCTTATAAAGGTTTCAGCGAAACCCCATATTTTTTTAGCAATTCGTCAACAAGAAACTATTTCTCGACTCAAGAAATTCATTTTCCATATCCAATTTTACTATCATTCATCGAACGCAACTTCTCTAGTCAATTCAATGACATCTTGAGAAAATATAATATTATCAAAAAATTTCATGTCGGGAACAAACCCCTAACGCCGAGATCAATAGGGTAGGAGAGATTTGAGTGCCCATAGGAAAGCAACCTCAAAGAAGATCGTATACGAGACATTGCAGAGGGATATAGGTTAAAATCAAAACAAGTAGGATGGGTTTAAATCCTTAAGGATTAAATTTCAAAAGGAGGTGTTATTTCCCCCATTCGTAATATATATTTTGAAGGAGTATCCAACCATACAAAATAGTTAAGTCCTTATCACCTCCCATAATCTCTAATATAAGTTGGTTGAGAAACCATCAATACCTAGGGCCTTTTCTAGGGAGAAGTTGGAGAAAAAGAGATTTAATCTCATCTAGAAATGAGTAGAGGACAAAGCATTAGTCACATCCATCGAAACCATTATTGGGATACCTGCAGAAGAAATCCCCAATCTCAAGATTCCCGCAGGGTCCCCATGACAAATACTTTTGAAGTCATCCACCGCTCCTTTCTTTATATCCATAGAATTATTTAGGGTCTTCTCCATAATTGATCCGAGTTATGTTGTTTTTTATTTCACTAAAAATTTTCTTACTTGTGGAAGAACTTTGTCTTTCTTTCCCTCACCAGTTACCAATTATTTCTAGGTTTCTAGTCTTCGACACTCTCCTTCTCTTCGCATATTGTCTTGAAGGGTCTTGAAGTGATTCAACTTATTTTTGGAAGGTTGTAGTTTACCCTGAAGTCTCCATTTTTCTCTATAATGAGGCTAAGTTTTCCTTCATTTGCCTTATGTCATATTTCCTTTCACGTTTATTTTATTTTTATACGTATTTTAATGTCTCTTTTTAACCTTTATTTGTGTTTTCCCATATTGTAATTGGGTTGCCCTCAACCCACTCGACCAAGAGAAGGAGACAAAGAAGAAACCAAGAGAGTCCAACCAAGGGGTACTGGGAGAACTCAAGGGGAGGGAGACCAACGTTGAAGGATGGGGAGATAAGGCAGCTAATCAAGTGATGGTCCGAGCCACAAATGCTATAATAAAGGATTTTAGAAAAAATTAATACAAGAAGTGCTATCGTAGGGTAGAAAATTAGTCTTGTATAGCCGCAATATGGCCCTAACCTGGTATTTTTATTATTCCAAGTGTAGTAACGCAGAGGCTTGACATTCGCAGGGTTTAGGTTACAATAAGGTACCCCATATTCTCCTTAAAGAACCCTAGCTATCAAGCTCCCCTTTTTCTCCATTTCATCCATCATAGTATTGGTAAACTTCCCTCCCAAAATGAAGTTTTGACTCTAATTAGTAATTTTTAACTCATTCAAAGATTTCCAACAATATTGTTTCTCTTGAAATTTCACAAGCAGCAAATATACTTCCAAAGTTATACCTATCTGGTCTCTGAATTTAAATGTAGTTGCAATTCAGTGGGTGATTTTTTATTGAGCTCACCCGTCGTAAAGTTGTTGGATTCCACATCCCGAAGAGGCCTCGAGAAGCTCCTTCGTTTTCTCGTTACCAATTTGTTGTGACCAAATTTTGGAGTAAAGTGAGTGAAGCAAGATTCATGAAACTTCGCCTCATGGAGGCGAGGACTACTAGTATTTTTCTTTGAATTATACAATTCACTTTACAATATTCTTTTCCGCATCCTAGTCCCCTATTACTCCAGAGATTATATTGATATTTTTCTTCTTTTTTGTTGTATCCTTTCGCAGGGCCCACTATACTTTCCTTTATTTCCAACTTTTTTTCCAAGAAAGCCTAGTTGGTGAGATATTGTCTGTTGAACTTAACCTTTTGTTTTTTTCTATTTTCCCCTTCATTATTTATTTGTTTGGCTTCCTTTCCCAATATTATAAATTTTCTATCCATTTCCTTGGCTCCTGTTCCTTTAGATTTCGCATGTTGAGTCTATTGTTATTTTTGTTCCCATTGCTTCTCAGAGGATAAGGATCCTTCTTCTTCCTATTCATCATTCTAGTGCCTTCTCGTGTTTCTAGATGTTTATACCGGAATTGATTTATTTTCTCTTTTTATTCCATGGAGAGGATGGAGGCGTCATTGTAACATCTCTTCCTTTCCACCAAAAAGATAAAAATAAAAAATTCTATTTAGATTTTAACTTCTCCACAACGATTCAGTTTTACTTTCGAATTTCCTCAATTACGATCTGACATGGAATAGGGTTCCTATTCCTGCTAGTACTCTTGTATGGAAATTTTTATTGTTCTCCTCCACAAAATTGTTTGTGGCTTATGTTAAACACATATATATCTATATCACCCTATATATATATATATATATTATTCCCATACCATTGTTATATGGTTGCATTGATTCCTATGCATTTCTATCTATGCGTACATTTACCCACACATTTCGATCTATTCATTAACGTTTTCACATAACACTTGTAGGGCTCACCATACCTACGCTTTAGTGTCCAATATCATATTCTTATGGATTTTAAGTTTGGTATATGATTCGTTGGGTTTTAATCTTCGTATAACTCCAAGATTTAAATCTTATGTCGCATTTCAATTTATTCAAGGCATCGAATGTTCGATTTCTATTTACAACTTATGTCACTTATATATGAATTTATTATAGTTTTTTGGACACTGTTCCAATGTCAATGAGCGTTACCATCGAATCATTGATCTCTCACGTACGGTTCAATTTATGGTGAGTTTACTGTGGAGATAGGCATATTAAATTTTCGATGCATTCATTACGTCTCGTTGGAAAAGTTGGCTCAAGGTATTTGGCCATTGCAACCCATTTCAAATTTCCACGTCACCTCATTCGATGGCACTCTATTGATTTTTTTTTCCATTTTGTTAGCTTTCATTGCATCCACACGCAGGGTTGTATGTATCTACGTTTCAGTTATAGATGCCACGCCAGAATACTCTTTCAATTACGCCGGCCATATGACATTAGTGAGAATACAGTGAAATCAATTTCATAGATCTATGTATTTATGTGCTGGACAGCCAGGTATTTAATGCCAATTTCACCCACTCGATCCGTGTATAGGCCATCAATCCGAGGCCACTTGTATGGTGGAGATTGTTCCTATCCATTAGGGTTTTGTTGTTTATTGGATTTGAGACATTTGTATAAATCTCTGTATTATTATCAAGTGGTTCTTTCGCCCCTCAATTGTTCTGGTCATCTCCCGGTGTCGAGACCCTACACATGGGAGAAACGTAGCATCGGCTCGCCTAGACTTTTGTCGTATATATCTCCTCATCGTATTTGAAATTCAGGTATGAACTTCTACGCATGTCACCAACTTTATTGTGAGGCTTACGCTCTGTGCACTATACCTTGATATGTATTTTTCTCCATAGTCATATGCTCTACTGATAGTGCGAGAGCTGAGTTTAAATAAAACAATTTCTTTCCTATAGTCTCGTTTACTGTCGAGAACTCGTTTTGGGTCAGTTGGAAAAATCTCTCGTGGAGATTTTTCTGTCCTAGTGTGTTGATTTTTTTTTTTATTCCAACCTCTCTTCTTACATTTCATGTATCTTCCTGTTGACGATGTATGGCAGTAATACTCCATCGTTTCTTCATAGGAGCTTACTCCTCATCATCTTTCGTGAATTTAATGATGTTGTTTGAATGGTGACGTGTTGATTTTACTCGTCTCCTCTACGACGAGCAATCCATACCCTAGGCAAGAAATCGATTCGATTATATCACTTGACCCGTGGCCTTTTCGTTCCCATTTGATCATCCTGTTCTTCGAATTTTTAATATTTTTTAGCTATCTCTGTTTCAGGTCGTTTTGAAGAAAATGAGTTTCTCATTTGCCAGGTAACCCTTTATTATTTTATTTGTGATATAATTCATATCAGTTAATCGATTCGTATTCTCAATGTCTCTTGTTTTATGCAGGTAATCTGAATTCCATACGAATTTCCTTCTCGGTGATACCATGAAATGGTTGTTTCATTCATTTTTAATTTCGCTTCACCTTGCGCTTTCAGGTCGGTATCAACAGCATATGGGTCGAAGTGAAGCCGGACCCTCATATCGTTATTATACATAATTTTTGTTCAGCCCATTCGGGTCTTACTTTCATAAATTTTCTCTTTGCTACTGTAAAAATAATGATTTTGTTAGACTTGTTCTGTCTTACTAAGACTATACTAATATGGTCTCTCGGACCACATACTTTCAATTAATTTGTCAGGGGAGATGATTGTCATAATTTATCTCGTTTGGTTCATGAATTTACCTGTGGATGCCATATATATGTATTCCCTTCTCGTTTGACAAGGAACAGAGTTATGATATACTCGGGTGATTCCAGATGGCTAGTTTCTATTGAGGCTCATGATAAAATTTTATCTCTACTGCATCTGTTTGTTTCCATTTGCTAGATAGGGTTGATAAGTTTACTAGTCTTATCTTGTATTTCTGCTTCCTCCACATTTTATTTCCATAATTGTATGTAACTATTTATACTGCCAGAGTATATGCATCTACAATAAGTTATTGATTCTTGACATCTGGTTTATGGGGTTATATGTATTATTATACTCCAGTAGTATACCTTTACCCTTGCTTCTTGACTTAAAGCTTCCAAGTATTACTTACTGGTGTAACTAATAATAGACTCTGGGAATTATTGTTTTATTCTATAACATGTTCAGTATGTTCTATTCTCTAGCTAACACTTCCACTGACATTTTATACTGATCTGGTAGGTGAATTATTTGTTATTACTCACAGCTTATAAAATTTACATGCGCTTCATATAATTTTTCTTCCATCTAATTTCAATTAGTACATTCAGTTAATAAACTTCTCCAGTAAAGGAGGTAAGCCATGTGCTAGTTTATGTTTATTTCATAGGCCAAATTTGGTTCCAGGTTTAATAACCCATATTTATCTCTGTTTATTTCTGAATGTATTTAAATTAATTAAAGGTACTCATCCATATATTTTTGTTTCATAGAGGTTAAATTTATAGCTGTATATTTAAAAAATCAATAGATCTGCACTGCATGTAATTAATCACTCATTCATACATGGTTTGAGTTTTTCTAGTGCTCACTGATTTAATTCTAATTTTAAAAGAAACAGATTAAAGTTACACAATTATGAATTATGGGGTAGCATAAATCTCCAGATTTAAACCAATCATTGGTTTAGAGTTTCTGGCTGATTTTCCTCATAATTCTGGTTACTACAACTATGCAGAACTGAGAGGATTTAATTCCTCTACACTCTGTAAATGTATGGAACACCAGCACAAAAAACAAAATCATTGCAAGTAGTATTTAGCTATAGTCGTTAACCTTAACCCCTAACAAAAATTAAAATTTTAATCATACATAAATACTGTGAGCATACCGCTTCAGTACTTGACCAGTCCTCCCAACCTTAGAGTCCCTCTATCTTCATAACTCATCCCCGAGCTAAGATCACCTCCATCACAGACCAACCTCTAATCTGTTCAGGAATAGCTTATTTAAGCTTTCTCTCCCCAAAGCCTGTTTCTAATTCTGCGTCCAAAATATCAGGATGATTTTCTTCCTGTTTGCCTAGGCTTCCCTTATTTAGGGATTTTTAAAGCTGCTTTCTGCTTTTCCCAGCTTTTTACCTCTTGCCATCTACTCTCTACCTCATTGGGGAAACTAGATTTTCCTCAAAATCTAATTTGGAAATAAATTCTTTCAAGGATTTTTGAAAGATTTTTTTGGGGAAATTATTTTCCTCTTTCCATCCTCATGAATTTAGCAAGTGATCTCATAATTCTCAGTTGGTCAATCTGCACAGAATTATTTTATTTATTTATCATAATTAAGTATTTAATTGCATCCACAAAATAATTATCCATTGGGGTCCACTCCCCTTTGGATTTAATTTCAATGTCTAATCTTGAAGAAAACATAAAACTAGGGGTGTTACATATTCCCCCTCTGAAAGAAAACACCGTCCTCGGTGTTGATAACTAACTACTAAAGTTCATTTTCCAAATAAATATGGATATTTTTCCATCATCTCAGCTTCTCTTTCCCAGGTAGCTTCTTCAGCAGTAAGGTGCTTCCACTGCACCTTTACTCTTGCTATTGTTCCATTCCTCAATTCAATTTCTTCCCGCTCCAATATTTGAAGCGACTCTGGAAGGAACTCCCCTTCTAGTTCCACCTGTATCACATTCCAATCAACAATGTGAGAAGCATCGTGTATATATATTTTTAATAATGAAACATGAAAAACATCATGAACTTTAACATGGGGTGGTAAGGCCAGCTTATAAGCCACTGGTCCCACCCTCTCTAACACCTCAAAAGGCCCACAATATCTAGGAGCCAATTTTGCACAACTTCCAGCATAAAGTGTGCTCTTTTTGGGTTTAATACGCGAATACACATGGTCCCCCACTTTGAATTCTCGGTGTATCCTCTTCTTATCAGCATATTTTTTCTGTCGATCTTGTGCTGTCTTGATGTTTCTTTTCATTTGTTTAAAAATTATTTCCATCTCTTGTAAAGCATCCGGTCCCAACATTAGCTTATCCTCAGGTTGGCTCCAGCTCAAAGGTGTAAGACATTTCCTTCCATAAGTGCCTCAAATGGACTCATTTTAATGGAGGATTGATATATTTTATTATAGGAAAATTCAGCTAAGTGCAAGTAGTCCTCCCATTTTGATGGCCAATCCATCACATACATTCTCAACATATCCTCCAAAATCTGATTTGTTCTCTCTATCTGACTGTGTGTCTGCGGGTGCTATGCAGTGCTAAATTTTAGTTTAGTGCCCATGCCCCCAAATAGACCTTTCCAAAAGGCTGTTGTGAACTTAGCATCTCTGTCTGAAAAAATCATCTTTGGGACCCCATGGAGCCTTACTACTTCCTTCAGGAATACATCTGCTACCTGCGCTGTCCCAAAAGTAGATTTCATAGGTATAAAGTGTGCAGATTTTGTTAAGGTGTCTACCACCACCATCACTTAGTCATGTTGGTACTTGGTTTTGGGTAGCCCTATTATGAAATCTATAGAAACTGTGTCCCATTTCCATTTTTCAATTGGCAAAGGATTTAAAAGTCCTGTAGGATGCTGATGCTCAACTTTAACTAGTTGACACTCCATGCACCTAGCTAAATATTCCGCTACCTCTCTTTTCATTCCTGGCCAAAAAAATTTCTTTTTCAAAGCTGTTAACATTTTATGATATCCAGGATGCCCTGCATATAGCTGTTTATGATATTCATCTAGGATTTCTTTTTTCAAAGTTTCCAAATTGGGGACATACAATCTATTTTTGTAGCAGATCAGCCCTTTTTGGTTTTGAGTGTAGTCGGACATCTCCTTCTTTAGTATTTTCACCTGTAGATTCTCATAATTCGGATCCTGGTCTACTACTTTTTTCACTAGATCTTCTAAATCAAACTTGGCACTACTTCCAATGTTGTTTATATTTTGACAAGCATTTATGCTCAAGGCATCAGGAATTTTATTTTCTTTCCCTCTGATATTTTTTATCTCCATATCAAATTCACTCAGAAAAGACAGCCATCTGGCTTGTCTAGCATTCAAATCAGTTTGGGAAAAGAAATATTTAAGACTAATATAATCAGTCATCAATGTAAAGTTTTTTCCAAGGAGATAGTGTCTCCACATCTTCAAGGCATGAATTACAGAAGCCAACTCCAAATCATATGCACTATAGTTCTATTCATGTGTCTTAATTTTCCTAGACTCATATGCAATAAATGAATTTTCTTGTAACAGGACTCCTCCCAACCCATCTCTACAGGCATCTGTACATACAACAAATTCCTTATTAGGATCTGCAATCTTTAGTATAGGGTCTGTAGTGAGTTTTAATTTTAATTATTCAAAACTGTTTTGGAATTTTTCAGTCCACTCAAGTTTAACACCTTTTCTTTGTAGTGAGGTTATGGGATATGCTATGGCAGAAAATCTTTCCACAAATCTGTGATAGTAACCTGCAATCCCCATGAATGATCTCATTGTTGAAACATCATTTGGCATCGACCAGTTTCTAATAGCATTTATCTTTTCAGGGTCAACAGCCAACCCTTGTTCAGAAATAATATGACCCAAGTATTGGATCTTGTCCTTATAGAATTCACATTTATTGAATTTGGCATATAACTGGTTTTATTTCAAAGTTTGCAACACTATCCTCAAGTGCTCTTTGTCCTCCTCCTCACTTTTTGAATAAACTAAAATATCGTCTATGAACACTAGTACGAATTTATCCAAGTACTTGTTTAACACACTGTTCATTAGGCACATAAAGGTGGCAGTGGCATTTTTCAAATCGAAAGGTAGGACTACAAATTCGTAGTGTCCATACCTGGTTCGAAAAGCTATTTTACTAATGTCTTCCTCCTTAATTTTGAGCTGGTGATAACCAGTCCTTAGATCAATCTTAGAAAATACTGAAGCTCCCCTTACTTGATCAAAAAGGTCATCAATTCGGGGCAAAGGATACCTGTTTTTAATGGTCAACTTATTCAGTTGACTATAGTCAATGCACATTCTAAAGGTTCCATCGTTTTTTTTCACGAACAGCACCGGTGCTCCCCAAGGAGACACACTCGGTCGGATATAACCCTTATCCAACAATTCTTGTAATTGCATTTTCAGTTCCATGAGTTCAGGGGGACTCATTCGGTAAGGAGCTCGGGAAACAGGTGTTGCTCCCGACACCAAATCGATAGAAAAGTCAATCTCTCTTTTCGGGGGGAGATGAGGAATCTCATCTGGAAAAACTTCCTTAGACTCTCTCACTACTGGCAGAGTATCTAACAGGTTTTCTTCAAGTTTCTATTCTAATTCTTCAACATGTACTGCATATACTTGACATCCTTTCCTAGCTGTTATTTTTAGTTGCAGTGCAGATATTTGTCTTAAAAATATGGGTTTTGGTTTTCCCTTGAGAATAAAAGGTTTTCCTTCTTCATCTATGTCATGTAAAGTTTGATCCCAACAATTCATCATAACCATCCTCTTTTCCAGCCAGTCCATTCCTATCAGCAAGTCATATGAGCCTAAGGGCAGAATGTTTAAATTCACTTCTGTCTGAAAATCATTTAATTTAATTTTTGTTTGAGGTAACTTATGAGTTACCTTCCTCTTGGTACCAGTGGCTAACTGGACCAACCAAGACTGCTGAAATTTTTCAGTTTTGAGATTGCATTTTTCTACAATTTTTGGACTGATGTAACTCAAAGAAGAACCCGGATCAATTAAAACTGTAACAGATTGGTCAGCAATATTACCTTCCATCTCAACCATGGTAGCTTGGTGTTCTGCTTGTCGATTCTCCAAGGCTGCACTCATAGTGGGTATATTTCTTGCTATGTCATTTACTGTGGTCGCTTCTCGATCTCTCACAATCATCTGAATGTTTCGATGTGGACAATCCCTCAACATATGAGGTTCTCCACAGCCCCAACATTTCAAAGGCTCCCTCATTTTAACTGTTCCTTCCTTCTTATTATCTCCATCTAATTGTTTGGAACCAACTTGGGACTGTGCAGTTTGAATTTCCTTTGGTTTATTAAATTTTTTCCGTTGATGATCCCTACCAAAGTTCTTTAAGTAGGTTAGTTTTTGTTTCTTTCCTTTGATTTCACCTTTGTTTACCCAGCCTTTACCATGTTCACCCTTTCCTTTAAACTGCTGATAGCATAATCTTTATTTCCTCACTGTTTCGTCCATATTTTTTGGATTATCGAATTTGATCCTCTCCTTATACATAATAGGCAAACAGTTCAAAAACCTCTGCACCTTTGCCTTCTCCTCACGAATTTAAGGAACATACCTTAACAGATTTGTAAACTTGGTGACAAACTCATCGATAGTGAGCTGTCCCAGTCTGAGTTCATGGAATTCCTTTGCTTTATCATCATAATAACATTTATTTAAATAGCGGTTTTTAAACTTAACCTAGAAATCTTCCCAAGTCACTGTATTTTCATCAATGGCATGGACCATTTTCGTCTCCTCCCACCACAGAGTAGCCTTACCTTGTAGCTGGTAGACAGTTAATCTGGCCTTCAGATTGCTTTCATATTCACAGACCTGGAAATACTTAATCATATTCAACAACCAGGCTTCAGCATATTCCTCCTTCTCACCATCATAAGAGGGAGGTTTGATCTTTCGGACTTCCCCTTGTAATTCCTTTTCTGATTATACTAATGTCTAGTAGTGTCCTCTTCTTCAGACTCATCAGAGAACTTGCCCTTCTTCCTCTTTCTGGAACCTTCACCTTCCTGGCTGTTCCGTGAAGTCAATTCACTGATGAGTTTTTACTACTCCTCACTGGCTAATGACAAACTGTCATTCTAGCTTCTTAGTTCAGCTAGCTCTCGTTGCAAACTGTGCAACATATCCATTACCAGAGCATTGGGATCCGGTGCATTATCTTCATCACACAGATCAACATAAATTTCATCACTTCCAGCCATTCGAATTTTCTGTTTCCGCAACACTGTACACTAAACAACACATATAAGTAATAAAAAAATTTCAAAAAAAATAAAAATTTATACATTGAGCACTCTGATACCATTTGTAACATCTCTTCCTTTCCACCAAAAAAAAAAACTTTTTTTTTCCATTTATATTTTAACTTGGCCACAGCTGTTCAGTTTTACTTTCGAATTTCATCAATTACGATCTGACATGGAATAGGGTTCCTATTCCTCCTAGTACTCTTGTATGGGAATTTTTATTGTTCTCCTCCACAAAATTTTTTGTGGCTTATGTTAAATACATATATATCTATATCACCCTATATATATATATATTTTATTCCCATACCATTGTTATATGGTTGCATTTATTCCTACGCATTTCTATCTATATGTACATTTACCCACACATTTTGATCTGTTCATTAACGTTTTCAAATAACACTTGTAGGGCTCACCATACCTATGCTTTAGTGTCCAATATCATATTCTTATGGATTTTAAGTTTGGTATATGATTTGTTGGGTTTTAATCTTTGTATAACTCCAAGATTTAAATCTTATGTTGCATTTCAATTTATTCAAGGCATCGAATGGTCTATTTCTATTTACAAATTATGTCACTTATATGAATTTATTATAGTTTTGTGGCCACTGTTCCAATGTGAATGAGCGTTACCATCGCGTCATTGATCTCTCACGTACGGTTCAATTTATGGTGAGTTTACTGTGGAGATAGGCGTATTAAATTTTTTATGCATTCATTACGTCTCGTTGGCAAAGTTGGCTCAAGGTATTTGGCCATTGCAACCCATTTCAAATTTCCACGTCACCTCATTCGATGGCATTGTATTGAATTTTTTTTTCCATTTTGTTAGCTTTCATTGCGTCCACACGCAGGGTTGTATGTATCTACGTTTCAATTATAGATGCCACGCCATAATACTCTTTCAATTATGCCGGGCATATGAAATTAGTGAGAGTATTGTGAAATTGATTTCATAGATCTATGCATTTGTGTGTTTGACGGCCAGGTATTTAATGCCAATTTCACCCACTCGATCCGTGTATAGGCCATCCATTCGAGGCCAATTGGACGGTGGAGATTGTTCCTATCCATTAGGGTTTCGTTAGTTTTTGGATTTGAGACATTTGTATAAATCTCTATGTTATTATCAAGTGGTTCTTTCCCCCCTCAATTGTTCTGGTCGTCTCCCGGTGTCGAGACCCTACACGTCGGAGAAACGTAGCATCGACTCACCTAGACTTCTGTCGTATCTATCTCCTCATCGTATTTGAAATTCAGGTATGAACTTCTATGCATGTCACTAACTTTACTGTGAGGCTTACGCTCTGTGCACTATACCTTGATATGTATTTTTCTCCATAGTCATACGCTCTACTGATAGTGCGAGAGCTGAGTTTAAATAAAACAATTTCTTTCCTATACTCTTGTTTACTGTCGAGAATTCGTTTTGGGTCAGTTGGACAAATCTCTCATGGAGATTTTTCTGTCCTAGTGTGTTGATTTTTTTTTTTATTCCAACCTCTCTTCTTACATTTCATGTATCTTCCTGTTGACGATGTATGGCACTAATACTCCATATTTTCTTGATAGGAGCTTACTCCTCATCGTCTTTCATGACTTTACTGATGTTGTTCAAATGGTGATGTGTTGATTTTACTCATCTCCTCTACAGCGAGCAATCCATACCCTAGGCAAGAAATCAATTTGATTATATCACTTGACCCGTGGCTTTTTCGTTCCCATTTGATCATCCTGTTCTTTGAATTTTTAATATTTTTCAGCTATCTCTGTTTCAGGTCGTTTTGAAGAAAAGGAGTTTCTCATTTTCCAGGTAACCCTTTATTATATTATTTGTGATATAACTCATATCAGTTAATCAATTCGTATTCTCACTGTCTCTTGTTTTATGCAGGTAATCTGAATTCCTTACGAATTTCCTTCTCGGTGATACAGTGAAATGGTTGTTTCCTTCATTTTTAATTTCGCTTCACCTTGCGCTTTCAGGTCGGTATCAACAACATATGGGTCGAAGTGAAGCTAGACCCTCATATCGTTATTATACATAATTTTTTTCAACCCATTCGGGTCTTACTTTCATAAATTTTCTCTTTGCTACTGTAAAAATAATGATTTCGTTAGACTTGGTATGTCTTACTAAGACTATACTAATATTGTCTCTCAGACCACATACTTTCAATTAATTTGTTAGGGGACATGATTGTCATAATTTATCTCGTTTTGTTAATGAATTTACCTATGGATTTTATATATATATATGTATTCCCTTCCTGTTTGACAAGGAACATAGTTATGATATACTCTGGTGATTTCAGATGGCTAGTTTCTATTGAGGCTCATGATAACATTTTATCTCTACTGCATATGTCTATTTCCATTTGCTAGATAGGGTTGATAAGTTTACTAGTCTTATCTTGTATTTCTGCTTCCTCCACATTTTATTTCCATAATTGTATGTAACTATTTATACTACCAGAGTATATGCATCTACAATAAGTTATTGATTCTTGACATCTGTTTTATGGGGTTATATGTATTATTCTACTCCATTGGCATACCTTTACCCTTGCTTCTTGACTTAAAGATTCCAAGTATTACTTACTGGTGTAACTAATAATAGACTCTGGGAATTATTGTTTTATTCTATAACATGTTCAATATGTTCTATTCCCTAGCTAACACTTCCACTGACATTTTGTACTGATCTGGTAGGTGAATTATTTGTTATTACTCACATCTTATAAAATTTACCTGCGCTTCATATAATTTTTCTTCTATCTAATTCCAATTAGTACATTCAGTTAATAAACTTCTTCAGTAAAGGAGGTAAGCCATGTGCTAGTTTATGTTTATTTAGTAGGCCAGATTTGGTTCCAGTTTTAATAACCCATATTTAGATCTGTTTATTTCCTAATGTCTTTAACTTAATTAAAGGTACTCATCCATCTCTTTTTGTTTCATAGAGGTTAAATTTATAGCTATATATTCAACAAATCAATAGATCTTCACTGCATGTACTTAATCACTCATTCATACATGGTTTGAGTTTTTCTAGTGTTCACTGATTTAATTCTAATTTTAACAGAAATAGATTAAAGTTACACAATTATGAATTATGGGGTAGCATAAATCTGTAGATTTAAACCAATCACTGGTTTAGAGTTTTTGGCTGATTTTTCCTCATAATTCTGGTTCATACAACTATGCAGAACTGTGAGGATTTAATTCCTCTACACTCTATAAATGTATGGAACACCAGCAAAAAAAACAAAATCATTGCAAGTACTATGTAGCTATAGTCGTTAACCTTAACCCCTAACAAGAATTAAATTTTTAATCATACATAAATACTGTGAGCATATCGCTTCAGTACTTGACCAGTCCTCCCAACCTTAGAGTCCCTCTATCTCCAGAACTCACCCCTGAGCTGAGATCACCTCCATCATAGACCAACCTCTAATCTGTTCAGGAATAGCTTATTTAAGCTTTTGCTTCCCAAAGCCTATTTCTAATTCTGTGTCCAGAATATCAGGATGCTTTTCTTCCTGTTTGCATAGGCTTCCCTTATTTAGGGATTTTTAAAGCTGCTTTCTGCTTTTCCCAGCTTTTTTCCTCTTCCCAATTGCTCTCCACCTCATTGGGGAAACTACATTTTCCTCAAAATCTAATTTGGAAATAAATTCTTTCAAGGATTTTTGAAAGATTTTTTTGGGGAAATTATTAGCCTCTTTCCAGCCTCATGGATTTAGCAAGTGATCTCATAATTCTTAGTTGGTCAATCTGCACAGAATTATTTTATTTATTTAGCATAATTAAGTATTTAATTACATCCACAAAATACTTATCCATTGGGGTCCACTCCCCTTTGGATTAAATTCAAATGTCTAAGTTTGAAAGAAACATAAAACTAGGGGTATTACATGTATGCCATTTAGAAAGAGTTATGCATATTAGATTTTTTTCTTGCTAGGGAAGAATTAGGTATTAAAAATGCAAGGTAAGAACATGTGTATCGAGCAAGGAACATACTTGTTCATCGGCCCGCTTCAACGCTGCCTCGGTGTGTAAAATTTTTTAAGTAGGAATGAATGCTTGCATTTTGTGAGTGAATAGAAAATCTAAACGAACAAAATTCCTCCTAAGCCTGAAAAACCTAAGGGACCGGTGACCTTGGGCAAACAAATTTCATCGACGAAATACTAGAAAGCCGAATCTCGGCCATCGGTAGGACCTAGAAAAGTTACTTCTAGACAACCTACTAGTTCCCTTCGAGGCCACGGAGTCACCATGCAGCAGCCTTTGCTGGTCCATAGCCAAACATAAGTCAGAAATATCCCCAAAAAAATTGAGATTTCTCGCCTAATTTCTTTGCGAGAGGAACTCTAGTAATCTGCGAAGGAGGAGGAGAAATAGGGGAAACGGAAGAACCAAAATCTCTGAAGTAATCCAAATAGTAGAGGAAGCAAATAAGGAAGCTGATATCAACATCATTCAAAACGGAGCTAAATGACCTGAATCTCCTCATATAGTAGGTCAGCGAACACTCATTATTCTGATGAAGGGAGTGTGGTCAAGGTCATTCACTTTTAGTCGGCCTAGGAATAATTCCCTAGAAATCCCCGGAAGGATATTGGCACATAATTGATCAGATGGCCCACAACCAACAACCACCTCGACAAACTTCCACAACTGCAATATCCCATTGTGGACACTTGATTAATGCACCTATGAAGGCCAATCTCTTGACATATTCCTACATTCCATGGCTTAACATCGGAAGACCCGGATGCATTTCTATTTAAATTTTATGTATTATGCGAGAGGGTATGACTATACCACCAATCCCCAAAAATTAAAATTATTTCCTTTTCACATTAAAAGGAGTAGATGTACGATGGTTTATGGGGTTAGGTGGAGGTGTTATAAATGATTTGGGATCGGATATTTGTGTTTCTAAAGAAATATCAAGATTAGTGTAGGTCTATGGAATTAAAGAACGAAATATTTCGGATGATAGCTTTAATGAAACACTTGAGGAATATGTAGAACTCTTTCAATACAACCTCCGGATACCCCTATGCATCTTTACCCTTACACGATAATGTGTTAAAATACATTTCTTAAATGGATGAAGGAGCAATGGGTTGAAACATTAAACATCATGGGAAAATTGATATATATCGGGAAAATTTTGCGGCCATTGATTTATATATCGGGAGTTCAAGAAGTAGGCACAAGGCTGAAGTCGATACAGAACGTGATATGATGACAAAGGGATAGAAATACCTGCAGTGAAATTATAACCTGTATGAGAGATTGGAAATATACTAGAAGATTTTAAAGGCGATATTCTAGGGAATGCGACAATACGGTTAGACATCATGCAAGCTAAAAAAAAGCAAGTAGAAGCTGAAATTTTTTTTTGCAATATTCTATCATAAATGCGAGAAGGAACATAGCCATAAAGAGTGCCCACTTGGATATAATCAAAAGTACGTACCATCTGCACAAAAGATCACTTCCACGAAGGTTGCCCCTCCTCCCACTGGGTCAAGAATTCTATAAAGAGAAAAAGAAGAATCGAGAAATGGTATGCCTACTCAATCGGCGCTGAAAATGGCAACCACGACAAACAGCTCATCTTTCGATTGATCCATCCTCTTCTTTCAATCTCCTTAGAATAATGCTGACAATATAATGGAATGTGGAAAAATCGGCCACCCTTCCCCAATTGGTCACAACGGCCATTTCGTATCACCATGGTCAAATCAAACAAATCAAACCAATTGGCCAAAATTTCCCTTCTTGTCCACCCTTTTGGCAAAAATAATACTTATCAACACAATGGTCCCCCTTCACCTAGCGAGTTAGACCTGGAAATCGAGCTTGGAAAAAATAGAAAAATCAGCCATTTGGAACAATCCCTCTTCCTCAACCTACACTACCGGCACATATACATTGCCACAAAATCCCTGAGCTAACTTGAGACCACAAGTCAGCCAACCCTAATAGGTTTGAAGTTCGGTACGATCGAATAATGGAACCACTAGAACTATGAACTAAATTAAGGGAGTGCGATGACCTTCAACTAAGATGCAGGTGCATAATAGAAATAGAGGAGACAAAAATGTTCAAGTTGAAGACCCATTACCCACTAAACAAACAATGCACTAGAGAATATGGTTAAGCAAATGAACTCATGAAGCGAAGCAACCACCTATTCTCCACCTACGACGACCCCAATCATACCTCGCCCAATAGAATTTCCCGATTTTGATCTTACGGGAGAGCGAGAAAAATTTGTGTATAAAAATTCTCTCCTCCAAGCTATCAAAGAAATCCCTATTTATGCAAAACCATCGAAGAGCTATGTATAAAAAATCCAAGAGGAGAACAACAACTAACCCATTGTCCAAGTATTCGGCACTCTATCTGACTTATTATCGGGAATGAAAGCACTTGTAAAGTATGAGGGACCCAAGAAATCCTATAGTGATGGTGCAAATAAATGGACAATCATTTAAAAATGCCTTAGTTGATTTGGGAGCTATAATTAATATCGTAACAATCACCACTTGTAAAAAACTTGGAATTACATCATTAGATCAACAACAACCTTATTGGAATTGGCTGACGGTCGGTAGTCAAGCCGAAGGCACACTACATGATGTAATGGTATGCAGCCAGACTCTTCGGAGTACCTTGCTAACTTGTTGATTATTAACCCCAAAAAACCGGCTAGATGGACACTCGTTCATCCTAGGTAGACCTTGGTAGGCTTCTTGATTCTTACATTGGCTGCGACAAGGCGGCATGACTATAACTAGAGGGAGGTATGTCAAGAATTTAGGCGTAGATCTGACAAACCAAGCCTATGAATAATAAAAATAAGGAAACAAACCTCTATCCTACCTCATGGAGAAATTATATCACCATTAACCATAGAATATGCCCTCGATTTTAAAGAGCAAACAAAGGATGACATTACTAGCAGTTTCATCAATAAAGAAAAATGAATCTATTTGCAATGTCACATGATGAAGGCGACATTTTGATAATAAAGAAGAAGAATATCCCATGAAAGACATTCTTTGATCAATCAATACCCACAACCTCATTGTACAACAGAAAAATTATAGAAATTGAGCCAAGAAAAACCCTAAACATTAACAAAAAGCCCTGGTGTTGAACAAGAAAAAAGAGATGGTCCAACTACTAAAAAAATATAAGGGAGCTTTTGCATGGGATTATGTAGACATGAAGGGAATTGACCCTAGTTATGTACACACCACATTTATATGTAAATATGATATATTAAGCCCTCATATTAAAGATATTGTGAAAGGTTTGAATTACAAAAAGCTTGTTGGATGTCAACTTTATTTATCCAATATCTGATAGCAAGTGGGTCTCTCCATTAGTATTGGTGCGAAGGAAGAATGGAAAGTGAAGAATATGTGTGAACCTAATGGAAGAACTAAACAAAGAAACCCGAAAGACCACTTTCCACTTCCTTTCATTGACCGGAGATATTAGATACATTAGCGGGAAATAAATTCTTTTCTTTCTGAATGGCTTGATGGATACGATCGGTGGTGCCCACAGGAGCCAAGACAAAACTACTTTTGGCTGTCCTTGGGGGACATTTTCTTACGAGACTTTTACCCTTTGGACTATGCAATGCCCATGCTACAGGAGGGCCATTCTCGGCATCTTTTCGGACTTAATAAATGAAGGGCTCGAAGTATATATGGATGATTTCACACCTTACGAGAGGTGATTTTGGCCCGGCATTATAAACTTTGGAAAAGGTGTTACAAAGATGTATTGACACCGGGCTCACAGCAAGCCATGAAAAGTGTCACATGATGATGGTAAGGGGACTCGTCTTAGGTCATTATATCTCGGCGGCTAGAATACGAAGGTAGATCCAGGTAAAATTCGGATAATTTTGTTAATACCTACTCCTACCACACAAACGAGTACGTAGCTTTCTCATATTTTACGGTTATTATAGAAGATTTATAGAGCATTATTAAGGTAAATTTTGCACCTTTATATGCATTAACAAAGATTTGATTTTTATTTGGATAAATAAATGTGACCCATACTTTTGAGGATGCGAAAAGATTGTATGAACAACCCCGAGTGTTAAGGGGCCCAAGCAGGATTTTCCATTTCAAATTTCATCGATGCCTCGGACAAAACTATTCAAGTAGTCCTTGAGCGGGGAAGAGGATAAAAAACCATATACCCAATTTATTATATTAGAAAAAAAATATATCTATCATGAATTAAAATATATTGTATTTGAGAAAGCACTTTTAGCCATAATACATGTTGTAAATAAATTTAGACATTATATAATTTGGGTATCTGTAGTTTTATATACGGATCACTCTGCCATAAAAGTTTTAGAAAATAAACCTGTTACAAATGGTAGAGTAACAAGATGGTTGATTACGTGTAGGAGTTCAATATCACAATAAAGGATGGAAATGAAAGAACCCTATAGCTGATTTTCTTTCATGAATGAAAAAACCAACGGATGCGGCAACGGTCGAGGATCACTTAAGAGATAAACATTGTTTGTTATTCTTGCTAGAACCCCATGGTATGCTAATGTTGAAAATGATTTAGCGGTAGGTAAATTACCTAAGCATCTAACGCCCAATGAATGAAAACGGGTAGTACGGCATAGTACTGATTCTCTTGGATTGGGGGCTACATTCCTACGGAAGATATGCACATTAGGAGATGCGTCGAGAGGATGAAATATTTGATATTCTGAAAGCATGCCACGACGGGCCGTGTGGTGGACATTTTGTAGATCGCGGGGACTAGTCACAAGGTTTTACAAATAGGCTCTTACTAGCCTACAATTTTTTAAAAGATGTTAAAAAATTTGTACGAGCCCTCGATAGTTTCCAAAGTTCGGGTCGCTCTGGACATTCCGAAAAAATCCCTTTGAATCAACGACTAGTAATCGAGCCATTTGAACGTTGAGTGCTCGATTTTGTTTGTCCTATTAACCCACCATCAAATCAAAAAACATACATACTAGTTACAACAAAGTATGTTACGAAATGGGTTAGTAGAGGCACTTTCAAGAGCTACAAATGACTCTATAATACGGTTCCTTTTCCAAATATTTGTGCGATGCGGCCTCCCAAGGATGTAGCTACGGATGGAGGACCGCGATTTGCGAGTAAGAAAATCGCTGAAACACTATAAAATTACCACATGCAACACAAAATTACAACTCCATATCACCCACGGACAAATGGTCAAGTAGAGAGCACGAATAAAGTGATAGAATCTATACTTACAAAATAGTTACATCACACGGATGGCAGCAAGGCTTATATATTTCCGGAAGCCTTATGGGCATCTAGAACAACATGGAGAAATACTACTAGGTATTCACCATATCAATTGGTATTTGGAAAGAACCCATCTTTCCGATAGAATTTGAAATACGGACATGCAAAATAGCCCAAAATGTGGGTTTAAACTTAAATGAAGTTTAGGTCGAAGAGTCCCAAACAAATCAATGAGTTAGATGAAATTAGGCTCTGCTCTTTAGCACTGCTTGCATTAATTCAACAAAATAGAGAAAAAATGGCACGACACCCTCATTAAAGAGAAAATCTTCCCACGAAAGAGATTGGGCACTCTATGGCTCAGTTTTAGGATTTCCAAGAAAAGCTCGAACGGGGATGGCTTGGACCCTATGAGATATAAAAAGTGCATGATAATGGAACCATCACATTAACTACCATTGATGGATACCGACATTTCAAAGCAAACGGTCATCGAGTATGACTTTGCCATAAACCTCTTAATCAGCTAATCCTTTTACCAACAATTACGGAAGATTATACCAAGTAGATTCTTGTTGAGGAGATAACTCCTCCTCGGCACCCATTCAATGAGTAATTCCTTTATTTTAGAAACCTTTACATAGCTTTCTTTTTTACTTTTCTTGTTTTTTGTCTGAGTTTATTTCTGAAGTTGTTCCTTTTAAGGAACAACAACGATTCCTTTTAAGCAACAAACGCATTCATGTGTTTGTTTTGCAGTTCCTTTAAAAAGGAACAATAGTTTTTTATATATGTTTGTTATTCCTTTAAAAAGAAGCAACCCAGTTTTTCCATGTTTTTTTGTTGTTCCTTTCCAAAGGAACAAGCAGGTTTGATGTTTCTTTAAAAAGTAATAGTAGTTTTATGCCATGTGCTTTTTTTGTTTCCTTTCCAAAGGAACAATGGTTTTCTGCCTATTTTTGTTGTTCCTTTCCAAAAGAAATGAGAATTTTCCCCACTTGTTTTTGTTGTTCCTTTCCAAGATAGCATTTTTTTTCTGATTTTTTTTGCTATTCCATTCAAAGAGAACAACATTCTCGTAGATTTTTTTGTTTTTCCTTTCAAAAGGAACAACATTTTCATGATTGTTTTGCTATTCATTTAAGGAACAACATTTTTGAGTGCATTTTCTTGTTTTAGAACAACATTTTGAGGATTTTTTGTGAACTCTTCGGGACTCTTTTAAAGGAAAACATAAAATTTATGCAAAGATACACAAATTAGAGGTTACTAGAATTAACAAATCAGAGAAATTGTCATTTCTAAGAAATTGTTTTGTAGTCATAAGAAAAAGGAAAGGACACAACTATCTATATCACTTTCTTGTCTATACTTTCACTAAATTCAATATGATCGATTATCTTTATCATATTGGTTCTTCCATGAATCTTCGTAACTCTATTTGATTTTTTATTTACTAAATAAGAATAAGTGCATATTTTCTCTATTGATATGTTCGGACGTCTTCCATCATCCCTACTCTTAGGGAGTGTTGAGCCATCCCTATAGATAAGTAGGAAGTGCTATAAGAAAGAAAGAAAATATCTATATATGATTACTAACAATACTATCATTGGCGGATGGAGGATAGGGGATCTCATCGAGCCAACCTACCATAATCATAAGGAAGCGGTAAAGTGGAATTCCCACTATGGCCACCACACCGGATATGATCCGATGGACAACTAGAAAAAAATAAAAAGTCCTTGGAACAAGGTCTCATAACGAGTTGGCACCGCCCACCTTTCATTCCCTTCTGGTGAATGGCATTGTGATTCATACGGTTCCCAAGCTAGCACGGTGGCCTCCATCATGACATCACTGCTTACTTCCTAAGCATAAATAAATGATAATGGTTTCAAGGGTGAAAAAACCTTGTCAAGGTTATAGACACTCACAGGCAACGAGCTGCGATGGCATTGGAGTCATATTTTTCACAAATCAATAGTAATGTTAAACCATTTTCTTATATCTTTATCTAATATCAAATGAGAGTATGATCCTAAACCCTTTGTTCGAAACCAATTATGCATGAAATTTATTTTATAAATCGATCATAATAGTTTATGTGGATAATGACCGCATAAGTAATTTTTACATCCGTTGTCATTTTTCCTTTTATTCGAAATCATTACATAACGTTTCCACCTCATCTATCACAATTTAATAGCCTTCGTGATTTGTTAATTTTTTTGATGATATCATAAGTATGCATTCCTTTCAATGCTATACAATTCTTTGTGCGATGCGGTACTCTTCTACTTGACGGTCGAGGATGACCTATTATCTTTCGGGGGGTGCGGATGCCTTTTAATGCACATATGAAATTGACGTTCCTTATGTTCATCAAATTCTTGGAGACAAAAAGAGTTTAATGGTATTGTGTTGATATACACGAGAGTGTTGTTTCATTGCCTTTTCGGTGTATTTGCGAAGGATTAACGGGGTGCATACGGGGAATGGTAGGAGGAGCAATACGTAGTGAGCCACAAGTGCTAGTAGTTTCAACGACGCATGGAAATTCGGAAAGAGTAGGATGGATTACCTACCTCACAAAACTGCAACAACAACATAAAACAATAGCCATTGAATTTTTGCGAAATTTTAGGAAGGCTATTCAATGGTTAAGAGGTAGGAAAATAGTAGTAACGGACACAATAATCCTTGAGTATGCAGTGCCGCGGTGGAAAGACCCATATGGACCCATAAGTGAAACCTCAAGAAGCCATGAATATTTTTTGGGACGAAGGGCGGACCTTGGTCATCAAGGAAAGCGATTCGGTCGAAAGTTTGGGAGAACCATGGACGGAAGCTGGCGAAAGTAGTACAATGCTACGTCACATGTGATGGAAGAAACAATGTGGTAAGATCACGCCACCTTAATTTGTTAGTAGTATTAAAGAAAAATGTGTTGTAAACTTTCATACTTAAATCTCTTATTGCATGATCTTTGCCACACGAGCATAAGAAAATCCCATCATATAGCGATAGTGATAAGCCACCATTGTTAAATTAGATTGATAGTGAGTTACGGTCTTTTGACAAAAAACTAGTTGGGAAGGATTGATATTCTCAATTGACGGAGGAATAGGTCCTTACCTACCACAAAACATAAAAGAGTTACTAGCATAGTAACAAAACCTTTAAAGAATAGAAAGTCCTCATGGGATTAGGAGAATTAGGGGAATGATAGGAAGTCCTCGGGGTAGCAGCAACCAACCCTTAGAATTGTCAGTTGGGAAGATCAACAACCCACCCAGCTCGAAGACGAAGTCATCACACTCGTGAAGAAGAAGGAAATCGGAAGAAGAAGAAATTCACCACGCCGGTGGAGAAGGAAGGAATTCATCCTTTGGTGAAGAAGAAGGAAGTCACCATACTAGTGAAGAAGAAAGAATTCACCACACTAGTGAAAGAGGAAGAAAGTAATCACACCATCGAAGATGAAGGAGGAAGTAAGAACCTCCCGAAACCGCCATTGCAAGTCCACACGGGCCATTACGGAAGACCAATTGGCCAAAATTTTGGACAATATAGGTAGATATATACAACCTCATGAATGCCTTAACCTCAACATTGAGATATACCAATTGCGAGAACAAGTTGTTATCAACAAAGATCAGTTTGAGAAAATTCACGATGAAGAAAACCCTCGGGGAACAACGGAACCAACCGGGGTTATTTCCCCCGAGAGATAGCGAGAGAATGAAAATACTTGCCAAAGTGTTCCAAAAAGCAAGTGAAGGTTTGCAACTCACACCGAAGACAAACCTAGGCGAGGAAATTATGTACAAAGAAGGGAACAACCGTTCCTCCCCGGAGAAAAAAGCAGGCAGGGAAGGCTGCCAGAGGGAATGGAAAAGGCTCCAAAAACTAGTGAGTCCGCCTGAATCAAGCAGAGGATTAGGGTTCCTAAAAATGGAGAAAGACCCTAAAAACCCCAAAAATGAGGAACGTAGCCATCAAAACGAAAGCCCCCGAATGCGAGAGTCCATGGAGACCCATGAAGCCCAATCAGAAGACAAGGAACGGTAGGCGGTACATTGGGATCACCATTGCTCCAATCGAAGTGTACGGGGCTGCAATAAAACATTTTGTTAATAGAGCCTACTATAGAAAAACTCCAAGAGGAGGAACGGCACGAGCTCAATGGGATAGAGAAAAGCTTGAAGAGGAGGCCGAGTTCTAAAGAAAAATACCAGAGTTCGTAAATGATTAAGGAACATCCATGCATCGGAGGTTGAAGACTATGATAAGTGTTGGAAGGTAAGAAGAGAAAGTTGAAGAGGTAAGGAATAGATTAAAAATGGTCGAATCAAATGGATACTCTTGCTCCTTAAACACAAATGTTCTAGCATGTAGGTTCTGCCAAAAGTATCCTTTGTTTTTGTTAGAAAGATATTTGTAGTTAAAGTGG
Source organism: Pinus albicaulis (assembly GCA_034641835.2). Classification (NCBI taxonomy): domain Eukaryota; kingdom Viridiplantae; phylum Streptophyta; class Pinopsida; order Pinales; family Pinaceae; genus Pinus; species Pinus albicaulis. The sequence goes on from CM076573.1 coordinate 225,544,693, forward strand.
GTTGTTAAGGAAGGAAAACCTATTGAATTAAACACTATAGATGATTTTATAAGTTGTTGCAAACTATATGGAGTAAAAGTCCAACGGCTCTATGAGTTCTATTTGCGCAATTTTATATTGGTTGGGGAAATGGAGACAAATTCCAGCCCTTTTTACGGAATGATATCAATTTCAAGCATTTATTTCATTTGCGTCGGCAGTTGAAATGGCTCAATGCCTATAATAATTTTTCGAGTAGAAAATAGGTTAGAACTTTGGGTTAGGGGTGAGCGAGACAACCATTACAACTATGGGCTAGGCGGGGAAAGAGTCTAATGACAAAGAGGAGGGTGTGATCCGGACATTGGGACCCATCCACGAAAGCAATTGTCTTGGATGGGATAGAATATTTCTATATTTATCAAGGACGGAGCCTATGTACTGACTAAATTCTGATGGAAGATTTCCAATCGTAATATTCAAGACATAGCCATTTAATTATAGAAATTTTGGATTAGGCACTGGCCGTACGGTTTCTCTATAGTAACCTCATCTTGAGGGAAGGCCCCATACGGCTAGGTTGTAGGTTTCGAAGTCCCATTATATGGTATCATGTTGCAACATAATATAAAACTTAAATATGAAGTACCTGAAGGACGAACAGGGCACATCTTTGAAGCTTTAGCTACAAATCATGGTTTTAGACCTCTTAATGAAAAAGCCTCTCCGAAGCCTATTCTCTAATTGCTTTACTTGTAAACTATGGTTTTCATGAGGACATGAAGAAAGGGTAAGCGAGGGGGTGTGTTGAGCATTGGAAAAGGTATGAAGTCACCATGCATTTATTTATCTTTTTCCTTTGAATATAACTCTTTTTTATTCTAGAAAGATGATATATTGAATGATTATGATAGAATTGCAAAGATTAATTTTTATTGGGGAAATTGGCTAAAAAATGTTTTTATTCTCAACGGAAACAAATGAAGGGGGAAACCACCTATTTCGAAAGGCAAAGATAAAGCGGAGTAAGCTGTTGTTCCTCCGGCAAAGGGTTGTATCCGGACAAGAAGGATGAAATCAGAATCCATAGCTAAAGTAAAATTAGGGAACAACATGGCTATTGCCTAAGAAGACTAAGTGTCGGCTAAAGAAGAAAAAAGGATTGAATCCTTAGAATCTTTCGATCTTGAGGGATCATTACAAAGCTTTATCGTTGTTTCTTGTATTGTCCACGAATTGTTATAAAGGCGAGTGCCTCTAGAAATCAGACGAACAACTATTGTTCAAACTCCTTTGTAACTGCGTAATTTCTCATTGACTCTTGTGATCGAGCGACTTTTGTAAATGTTATTATTCCTAATTAATACATGATCTAGTTGCCATTCCATTTCACGACTGCGGAGTAGCCCGACGGTGTTTCGCGGTGGCTAAGGGCCTGACCGTGGTGGATCCATGCAATTTGTTTGTATTATTATCTTTCAATTATTGTTTTGTGACGGTTGCATTTGTTTTCATTACGGCTTTCAAGTTTAATAGTTCTTGCTTAGTCGCTTCATAATATTGGTGTGTTACATTGGTGAATTGCGTTGCCGTTCCTTTCTAGTTAACAAGAATCTTAATACTCATTTTTACTTATCTTTTTATGTTTTAACAAAATTTCGTTGTTGGTAGTTGTTGTTCTATTCCATTTGTTGTTATGTTCCGATTGTTGATTGTTGTTGATAGAATTTTCTACTTGTTCATTATATAGTTTGTTGTTCAATTTTCTTAGTTTGCTGTTCATTTCTATTCTTGTTCAATTTCAGTTCGTTGTTCATTTCGATTAATTAATTTACGATCCTTCCATTCCTACAAAGAGTTGGTTTTTCTTTTGAGAACTTTTCCTAGTTTACTTTCATTAGTAGCATTAGCGATTTAGTTCCATTCCATTTCCATTTAATTTTTTTAATGTGAGATAATCAGCGCATGAGATATCTTGTTATTGCTTCCTTCATTCTCAAATTGATTATTTTGTTTTCATTTTATTTCAATTACATCAATTTCTAAAGGAAAGAGTTATCATTCTTGCATCCTTGGGCGATGATTGATGGGTGAATGATTGGATTTGAGCATTCAAGTTCATGTCATTGTAGTTAGATTTCATTTCCAAGAATCCGTTTACTCTTGTATTTACAACACTATCACACTACAGTTACAGGCATTACTCTTAGATTGAATTGCATCCTCGAGGGTAGTCACACTCTTGAAACGGAAAGTCGTACCTGGATTGATGATTAATGTAGGATAAATAGGCATTAAAACGACACCTTTTATACTTCAGCAACAAGAACTAAATTTATTAAGAAATAGCCATTAGAAAGTTAGTTAGTTAAGAATTAAATTCAATAATAAATTAATTAATTAAATAAAATTTTATTCGAAATGGGTTTAAAAATTATTATTTAATTAAAAAAAATATAATAGGTAATAGGGAGGGGTAATTTTTTTAGATTTAATAAAAAAAAAAAAATTATTTAATTAATTAATTGTATATAAAAGTATATAACTAAATACATAAATATATAAATAAAACATAAATAAATAAACAAAATTACCTAGGGAGATACGGGGTCCAACTCTTACTTAATTTCCAACCATCATCGTGGTTGAGAACTCTTAGCATGTCGTTCCATTTTGATCGCCTCCTTTAATTTCCTATGGTGGAAGTGCTCTACTTTGGCAACGACTTTGTAGTCTTGATACACACATGGTGGCGGGCTTTTTCCACATGTTCAACAATAGGCGAGGTACGGATCGGATTGTGTCTAATATACGCCAGCATGTTCTCGGACTATACCTTAATGGATCGACACGTTTATCTAATATACGAAGTTCCATATGAACAAGGAATCATGTAAACCCCTTTTATGTCCTTAGGGTCGACGGGGTCCTTAACGGACCCAAGAGAATTTCTAATAGTACGAGAGGTTTTGAAAGAAGTAGAGATATTATTTATCCTGGAAATGGAAATTTTATTAGTTTTCCCTGATATAAATAGGAGATGGACCTTGGAAATAGGATCCACCGAGTAGGAGAAATTATATATGTTCCTTAGGCACCTATACTCACTATATTATTGCATCAAGTTCTTGATGGAAGTGGAGGTGGATGGTTGCCTCCCTTTCTTTGATATCCTTGTTCTCAAGGAATGAGGATGGTTTCATTTATCATAGGGTTTTTCGCAAGAAGACTCGGGGATGAAACAATACGTTCATCTTGTCTAGTGTACTCTTGTGACTTGTGGTCTTAGAATCTACGACAAAAACTCCTTGGAATCAAAGAAATCCCATCTTCTTGGCGTTTTTGAAAATAATGGTTATAGTAGATCTCGAGTTTAAAGCCTTTCGAAGGCACATAAAGGATTGAGTGGAAATATACTCGGGTGGAACATATTTCCAAGGTCCATCTCCCATTTCTCCAGGGGACAATGGAAATAATTATCCATATCTTCGGAGAAATAATATCTCTGCTTCTTTCAAATGTCTCTGCACTATTAGAAATTCTCTTGGAATACATTGAGACCTATCGACCCTAAGGACACAAAAGGATTATACATGATTCCTTGTTCATGTGGAACTCCCTATATTGGAGAAACGAATTCGATCCATTAGATAGAGAATACGGGAGTATGATGCGGATATGAGACATAATCGGTACTATACCTCGGCTCTTGTTGAACATGTGGAAAAATACGGTCACCATGTTTGTACTAAAGAGTCCAAAGTCATTTCCAAAGTAGATCACTTCCACCATAGCAAATTTAAGAGAGGTGATCAAAATTGAATGACATCACCAGAATATCAGCCATGATGATGGTTGGAAATTAAGAGTTGGACAGAGCTCTCGCTGCGTAATTTTATTTATTTATTTATGTTTTACTTATATATTTATGTACTTAGTTATATGTTTTTATAAACAAAAATGTATAACTTTCTAGGAATTGGATTGTAAACATATCCATAGCTGTAGGAATTGGATCAAACTTTTCCGGTCTCTTTTAATCAATGGACCCCTTATGAAGAAGTGCAATTCATTTTACAAATTATATCTCTAATAAAATAGAGTGAATAGATATCCATCTTTCTTTTTTATAATGTTTCTATCTCTAAAACCTCTATGGACATGTGGAAAAAGAGAAATAAAGGAGATACACATTATCCCTACCTCCACTCGGATCAATACATCACTTTTACCGAAAAAAAAAATATCAATTTTTTTTATCTAATTAATTAATTTATTTTTTATTTACTTATTTATTTAATTTATGTTATTTATTTATCTATTTAATTCATTTATTTATTAAATTTAAAAATTACACACCCCACTCTTACATATTATATTTATTTTCATTACATAATAATTTCTAAAGCCATTTTAATAAATTGTTATTTAATTAATTAATTTATTATTTAATTTTAATTCTTAACTAACTAAATTTCTAACGACTAGTTCTTAACAACTAGTCTTAATGACTAGTTCTTAGCAACTACTTCTCAGCTGACTATTTCGGGGCAATGATGCGTCTCCACTATTTATTCATCGAGATCGATTAGTTTCTCCCTTTTCTTGAGGATTAACCACATTGGTTGGTTCCGAAGAATTCGACCAAATCCTAATGATGTGTTTAATGCGAAAAACATTTATCTACATTATGGATTACAAATGTCTTATATCTAAAATTATTACCACCTTGCGTAAAGGAAATGGATGATAAGGCTCGTTAGTTTGAGCAAGATCGATTAGAAGTGGCTAAGAAGAAATCTGATCTCACGTTCCTTAAAATATGTAGGGATGCATCATTGATTGGTTTTTTTTCTGTGTTTTGCACACACTATAGGTCTATAATAACAAGATTATTTTTCTTAAAGCTAGTGTCGCTTCGTTTAGGTCAAATATTGGTAAATTAAGGAAGTATTTATATTTTATTGTGCCTGGGAATTTTAGCTCTCCACATGGGTATAGAAAATGGGCCTCTCATTATCTTGAGTATTCTAGATGGGGTTTCCGTCTTCCTAAGCATTTCTAGTGGAAGAGGTTTCGAAGAAGAAGCGAGGCCTTAAAGTTTAAGAAGCTTGTGATGTCTCATCCTCCGCTCCCAGCGCTTAGGGAAGTCCCATATTAGCGAAGCGCATATTTCTGCCCTTAGTTCTTGGGTAGGCGGGCATTTGTTCGGTTCATCATCTGCATTATCTTGGATTTATCCCTCTTTAGTAGTTATTTGTCTCGGGTTCTTCCTTTGATCGTCCCTCTTTAGCTAGCTTCCTTAACCTTGGTGGGATTAATGCTAATTTTATTTCGACTACAAATTTTGTGTCTCCCTGCGGCACCGACGGTGTTACATATCAAATCGTTGCGTTTCGCAATGGCGACCCCGAATGCAAATTTTTCTTAACACGGATCAGCTCTTTGTCCCAATTTGTAGGCATGCAAGATCCTCGACGACTCATGTGTCTCAAATCCAACAATCTAGATGGAAATCTCAAACAACATAGATGTTTCAACATTAAGTGGGTTTTCTTTTGTGTTATGAATTGATCCTTGTTCGAGCGAGGGGTTTGTCGAGATCTCATGCAACTTAATCTACAGTTGAAGAGTTTCTTCCTCGATGCACTCTAGATTCCCCTGTCATGTGTCGTTCTATTCCTAGAGCTTTTCCTCTTTCCTCATGTAGTCGATATTTGGGAATCATGATTTCCGTTAAACCAAAACCCACGGGTGTTAGTCGACGATCACATCACCGGAGATAAGGATCCATAAGGCGGGTATTCCATGTTGTGAAACACATGGGTAGTGTTGGCTTATGTAATGTCCAAAAATTCCCCCCCCCCCCCCAATGTGAGTCGGGTGTATGTCGAACTTATGACCTATGCTCACAGTACAAATAACTTGAAATCACGGTGAGGAGATTAGACCAAAACCCGAGCCCTTAGTCAAAAATCACATCGCCAAAGATAAGGATCCCGAGAGGTGGTTATTCCATGTCCACGAAAACACATGGGGAGTGTCGGTTTATCGAATGTCCAATAGTCAATTCGGGCTATGGCTTGGATGCTACCCTTTGGCATCCCCATCGCCTTCAAAGATAATGGACTTGATGCTCTGACAGTGATGGTCCATGGATTTATGGATGATATCAATGGAGTAAAGCTAGATGGTGATGTTGGCTCCATGGCCCATTGTATGGAGTTCTTGGTAGGTAAGGTATCCAATAGTAATTTAACTCTAAATGTAATCTTAAATGGAAACTAGTAACATTAATAGTATTAATAATTATAATAATAATAATAATTAGGTAATAAATAATATTATTAAAAATAAAAATTTAATATTAAACAATAGCAATAATATTATTCATAATGAGGCTTATAACAATAATATAACTAACAATAATATTACTAGCAATAACAACCTAAGTAGCATTAATAAAAATAAAGTGTTAGATGATGATAATAATAATAATACATAAAGATGATTTTAAATTTAGGAATGATGTCGTTAATAAGGATCTAATAAAAATGTAGTTAACCTTTCTAGTTTATCTTTTGATTCATACATTTTCGAGTCTTCTTAATGAGGGCTTAATTTTTCCCTTGCCAGAAGAATATCATATGTGATGACATTATTTGTAACATGAATAGAACATTAGGGATCTCCTTGATATTGTTAAGGGAATGTTATCTTTGGACTACTCCATTATTCTTAGGAAGGCTAAGCCTCCCAAGAGAAACTTTGTAAGCAGGTTTCTCACTCTCAAAACCATAATGGACAACCCAAACATTGTTATCCTTAAAATGAGACAAAGGGTGGGGCCATAGTCATTATGGAAAAATACGACTATGTTAACGAAGATGGTTGACCATCTCTCCAATAGTGACAGTTATGTTAAGATTAAAAATAATCCACTTAAATCAGTGTGTAGGATGTTACCTTTCAATTAAGTCAAGTTAACTTACATTTAATCCTCTCTTTAGAATATTATTAAAAAATCCCCTTACCGCTGGGATCTATGGTCTCCTAATGATTCATAAGGTGGGGGGCCGATTAAGGCCTATTTTTAACACAATAGGTGGTCACACTTATCTTCTCGCTAAATTCTTAGCCCAAAAGTTTAAACCCTTGTAGCTCAAGTGATTCCTTTGTGAAGGACTCGACTTCCTTTATCAGCAGTGGAAGAACATCAAAGCTGTAGCCTGGTGAGAAATTATTAGATTTGATGTTGTGTCATTATTCACTAAAATCCCCATCAGCTTGTTGATGTCATTAAATGGATCTCTGATGAGTACACCACTAAATTGGTTAGCCTGCCTTGCCCCAACTTTCTTTTATTTTTAAGGTGAGTTTTATGAGCAAACCTATGGTGTTTTGATGGGCTCCCCTCTCCTAAATTCTCCCCTAGGAAGTGGAATAGGTTCATGGATGATACTTTGTCATGGGCTCCATGGTCGGGAGAAATTAGATCTATTCCTTGGGTACGTCAACTTGCTATCTCATTTCATCAAGTTTACAATGGAAGTTGAGTGAATAGTTCCTCCCTTTCCATGATATATTTCTCTCAAGGAATGAGGGATGGTTCCATTTCTCACACGTTTTGAGAAGAATACTCACACATAATAGTACCTTCATGGGGGTCCCATCATTTTCCTCTTTAAGAAATTTCGTGTCCTTTTTACTCTTGCGACTCGTGATCTTAAAATCTACGACGAAAACTCCTTTAAATGAGAGAAATCCCTCCTTCTTGACGTTTTTGAAAATAATGGTTATAGTATATCTCAAGGTCTTAAAGCCTTCGAAGGCATATAAAAGGTTGAGTGGAAAATATAATCGAGTGGATCCTCTTTCCAAGGTCCATCTCCCATTTATCCATGGGCATGGATGGAAATTGCCCATGTCCTTAAAATAATATCTCTGCCTCTTTCAAACCTCTTTTCACTGTCGAAATTCTCTTTAGTCTGTTCAAGGATCTTGTGAATCTGAGAGTACATGAGAAAAGGGTTTACATGATTCCTTGTTCGTGTGGAACTCCCTATATTGGAGAAATAGGTCGATCCATTAGGCGGAGAATGTGGCGGCATGCTGCGGATATTAGACACAATTAGCCTGAAGTACCTCCAACTCTTCTTTGAACATGTGGAAAAATCCTACCATGTTTTATTGAAGACTCCAAAGTGGTTGCCAAAGTAGACACTTCCTACATAGGAAATTAAGGGAGGTGGTGAGAATTGAACGACATCTTAAGAATCTCTCAAAATTGGACCTGGCTCTCACTAGTAATTTTGTTTATTTATTTAGGTTTTATTTATATATTTATGTATTTAGTCATATATTTTATATGCAATTAATTAATTAATCAATTAATTAATTTATCTTTATTTTTATCAAATTAATTAATTAAGTTTATTTTACTTTATTTTATTTATTTATTTATTAAATTTAATTACCTCCCTATTACCTATTATATTTCATTTTTAATTACATAATAATTTATAAACCCATTTTAATAAATTTTATTTAATTATTTAATTTATTATTATTTTATTCTTAATAACTAACTTTATAACAACCTAGTTCCTTAACATGACTAGTCGTAATGGCTAGTTCTTAAAGTAATTCTCAGTAGTTATATCCAGGCAATGATACATCTCCACTATTTATTCATGAGATGAATTCAGCTATACCTTGTCACGAGGATGAACCACATGTTGGTTCAACGTCGACAAATCCCTAATGATGGGTATAGATGACATTTATCTAACTTAATTCTCTTCGTTATACTGACATCAGCATGCCTTGGATTCATCTTGTATCCAACAAATATACATTTCTCCCATTTGTGTGTCAAATTCTTCCTCGGTTACCATGCGGGGTCTATGCATACGCCACACACCCAAACACTCACATGTGAGTGACACCTTGCTTTCTTCACTCCATGCCTGCCCGGGAACTATGTTCATGATGATTTTGGATGGACATCTAGTGATAATATACACTACAAAACAACACCAACCCAATAATTATGCAGAAAATGCTTTTCCTTCAACATACTCCTTGCCATTACCATTGATGGTCCTTTTCTTTCTTTCACGTGACACCATTTCTTTGAGGTGTATACCTTGTTGTAAATTTCGTGTGAATTCCATGCTCCTATAAAAACATGAAGTCACTCACATTTATCAGCAATGTCTACTTTTCTTCTCAGCAAAACATTGTAATGATGGAAGCCATCGTTCTTCACTTTTGTTTTAGAAAATAGACCCATGTCTTCCTTGTGTAGCCATGTATGAATGTCAAAATGTGGTAGGCTGCCGCCATATGATGGTTTTTTCATTGGTTGACACAAATGCGGGTGGACAATCTCCAAAGGTTCCTTTGTCCTTATTGGCTTTCCCACATTGGAAATGATTCTTTGTGTTGTTTTCTCAAGATGCATCCTTCATGGTTGTTGGGTTTTTATATGAGTGGAAATCCTTTTCACCACTATACATTGTGCAACAAATTCAAACATCAAATTTGAGATGACCAAATCTCAAATGCCATAACAAATTTCATCTTTAATTTCTTGTTAGGATTTTCTGTGTAATGACTACAACACCTTCTTCCAAATCTCATTTTACCTTGAGAGGAAACATTTTATTGTTTGTCATATGAACTTTTGAAATGAGCTATCTACTTGGAGGCTTATCCATGGTTGTGCATACATTATCTTTAGAAAATACATTTTATCCCTTTTGTGAGTTTTCCAATGCTTATAAGGTTATGTTTCAAGGCGAGGGACAAAAAAAACATACGACATGAACTTATTCTCTCACTTTTTATTTACTATGTCTACTCTTCCTTTTCCCATGACACTGAATATTCTCCATCTCTCCTAAGTCTTCTGTTACACTTTCATCTGTTGAAAACATTTCTATGTTTCCCAGTTATGTCAGATTACTACATATGAATCTAAGAACCATACATCTCCTTGTTTTCTTGTGCTACATTACATGCTAAAAACATGCTACCATGGTTTTTGATTTTCCTTTATGAAATTTAATTTGGTTTGTTACTTATGTCATATTTATTCTTTCTATATTCATTTACATAATGACCATACTTCTTACAATAATGAACTTGAGATTTATCATAACTTTGACCTTGTGCTTGATTTTGGCTTGGGCCTTGACTTGGATTTTTATTCTTGCCCCTTCAGGTTGAGATTGATAATGCCTCTTCCACCTCTTGTGGGCTTCACCTTCCTCTTTCTCATGATTTTGTCTTCCTCGATATATACCTTGACCAAAAGAAACTTGTGTCTTGAATGTATCCCAATGATGAGTTTTTTGATGCAGTCAACCTATGCTCATGAGACATCGATTCTGCGTGAAGCTCATGCACTAAAAGCTGTGAGAGATATCCTTTGTATCTTCTATGGCTACAACTATGGCATGAAACATAATGAAAAAATTCTCTAAATTTCTCAACAATTCTCCTTTCCTCAAGTGTTTCACCATGACACATGCCCAGGTAACCAACACGATTGTGTGTAAATAATGAGTCTAAATCCTCGGACTCTTTCATACAAATTGTTTAAATCTCTTCTCTGATTTCGTGAGTTTTGTTTTTTCATCTTTTCCATGCCTTGGTAGGTTATTACGAGGTATCCATGCTTTCTTGTACGTGTTCTTTGTTTGCAATCCTTTGGAAGATACTGTAGACTGGCGAAACATGTAGAAGAGGGCTTTGGAGTGTTTCTTCTTATCTCTCAACACATCTCTTTACGCTTGTCAATGCCGCTGTATCTGCCTCCATTGGTTGTTGAAACTATTATTTTGACCCAAATTTTTAAGTGAAGAAAACAAAGCCTTCATGTTACATGAATGGAGTAATTGTAATTTTTCCCATTAAATTATTGGTATTGTTGAATTCCATCTTCACTATCTTAAAAAAACTTTCTTCTTGTGTAAAATTTTCCTCACTATGAGAAAATTTTCTCACTTTGCTCTGAAATCTACGCTTCATGAAGAAGTGCAAATCCTCAATAAAACACACCTTTCATTGATATTTTTAAACCCTCTCGATACCATGTCAAAAAAATTTGTAAAGAAGAAAGAGAAGTAGTTACCCTCAACCTGAAAATTCACACAAAGATTGAAATGACTTTAACCAGACTACACATTTACGAAGTTGCAGTGTTGTGGAACTCACTTAATCCCTACCTCCATAAATTGTGGAAGTCAAATTATATGAATTCTGCTACAATACGATTGTGTCGAGGAGATTAAAATTAGAAATATGGAGAGGAACGAATATAATCGAAATGGTACATGGTGAAAACTGGAGGAAAAAAGCTTGAGTGTTATTAATTAAACTCATATGAAAATTCCAAAACCAAATCACGAAGCTAACCAAACTTCAAACCAAACTTAGGATTATAATTCATAACTTCAACACTTTACATTGTTCATGGAGGTTGTGGCTCCTTTACGATAGAAACTTGTTATGCGAGAATTACATTCACCAGAACAAATCTACCTTAGTAAAAGACATTAGATGTTGTTTTCTTTTTAATAAAATTTGCTCCACAATTTTTCTCCCCTTGTCTTTCTACATACATCCCCACATTACACTTAACTTACTCTACCTATCTCACTTCATCCTAACATGTAATATATATATATATATATATATATATAAGATATTAATTACGTGAGAAACATATTTAATACAACGGATGCAGGCGGGAATCATTTTATAAACATTATAGAAGTTGGGAAGTAAATAAACTTTCGGATTAAAGTAACTTGTACATTTAATAAGCCATATATTAAATTATATTTGACTTTGATTGTTTCACTTTGTTGTGGAATGGATTAATACTACCACTGAATTTGTCTTCCTCTACGAAACACGGTCATCTTTTCAAAACGGTCTTTGAGTATGGCTAATTCGATTTGTTCATCAGGTGGTTGAAGTTAATTTCCATCCTCCCTATCTTCCATTTTTCTGGTTTGGTCAGTGATGCGTTTATCTACTAATAATATGTTAATGCAGTTGTTCAACATATATGGCATTTGGCACATCTTTATATATACGCTTGGATGGCATAAAACTTTCATTTGAGTTAAAATTTTTCTATTTTAAATTTCATTCATGTGTTTATGTGATATTAAGCAGGAAGAATGAACAATCATAAATGAAATTGGCGATGAGGCGCGAGCACCATGATTGTTTCTACCATGAAGCAATGTCTGTATCCCCATGGCTCTCTGATATTTATATGCCACCCATCCTTGGAGACTGATGAGAAGGTAGTGATATCATGGTTATAGCTCGTTGTTCAACATCGGAGTCAAGACTGTGTTCACTGAGCTCACGCTCACGCCAACACTACCCCTATGCTCACCTCTGCCTGCGAAGTGCCTCGGCCCCATCATGTGAGTGCTCACATTCCCTTTCCATGCCAAACCCTCTCCACCAAACTCTCTTGGCCCCTGAGCCTTATTTGATGTCTCCGAGGAGCATCCTGTTCCTGACAATTTTTATTGGATTCAACTATGTGCCCTTGGGCCACCGCTGAGATCTTAGTCCTTTTGGGATTGATTGGATTAAATTTTACATTTGCTAATTATTTTATTGATATTATCAAAAATTCAGGAAAATACATTTAGGTTTTTGAGGTGTTTCATTTGTAGGGCTTTTTTCATTTTCGGGGTTTGTTATTGAATTAGACATTTTGAAAAACTTTTGTCATTGTAGCTTAAAAAAATTGGGTTTTTGATGGATCCACATGTTAGTTTTGGCCTTTGAAAAACAATTCCACTATTGAAGATTTCCATCATTGAGATGATTTTTGCATATAGAATACTCAAATTTTTAACTTTAGTCTTGTTCTTTGGGGAAACATGGTGTCTTTGTGAAACACTTGCCATTATTTTGAAATATGGTGTCTCTGTGAAACACTTTCAACACCCTTTCATTTATCGTATGTGTGTTTATTCTTATAGAGGCTTTGAAAGATTTTAGTCTATTTATTTTCCCTCGTAAAACTACTAGTGTTTACCAAATAAATGAAACATGCATCATTACACATACCACTGCATACACTCAACATAGCCAACATACATACGCATCTTTGTGTGTTCTCAAAAACATCATTTGATTTGTTTAACACTCAACATCCACACTGAATAGTACTTCCATTTCAACCCGACTTATTGTATTCTCAATAAATATATGATTAATATAGCTTCTATGAGTTACGACGGGTGTGAAATTTACAATATTCATGGCGGGTGTATACATTGTTGATTGTTATGGTGAGAAAGCATAAGAATAATATGATAGACATAATAGATTTATCCATTTGTGTCTCCCCTCAAAAGTCTTTGATGCTTTGGATGTACTTTATTTTTTTATTCTCTATTCATGAGTACTATATAGGTGATTTACATATTAAGTAAATCGTGCTAAATTTGAATGAGATCCAAGTGAAAAAAAATAGCGACCTTTATTCTTGCGGTAAGAATATTGTTGAAATGTATAGCATGATTTTCACAATTTTTTATGTTTTCTCCTGTGAACCTAAATTTACATCCTTGAAAAGTTCATTTCAAATTAGAATGGAAATGACGCGAACGCCTTTGCCATTCAAGATCCTTCAATTATAACACATATCAAAATTTGATGCTTAGCAATCTACCCAAATCAAAATTCCAATCCCCTTCAATTATAACACATATCAAAATTTGATGCTTAGCAATCTACCCAAATCAAAATTCCAATCCCTGGCATTTTCAAAAACTTTCCATCTCAACCATTCCATAGATATCAAATTGTCAAACAGCTCACTATACAATACATTATTCCACAACCCATATTTCATATCTCTTTTAAAATGGTGTGAAACCATACTTTAACAATCACCTTTTCATGGGACTTAAACTCAAATTTCAATAGCTGTAATTTCACAAATTCATTATTTGCATGCGGAAGCTTTTCCAATCATTTAACACCATCTCTGTATCCATTCACCTTTCAAACCAGATATTCTACATGTGCTTTCAAGATCAGATTTAAAGATCAATCCACAAAGGCACTCAGACATTGTTTATACACAATCATTAATCATGCAAATACTCACCTTCACCGCCTTGCGTTCTCAACAGTGAATCAAGTTCACCAATCATTGATGTGGCGCTGGCTTCATTTTCCTGTATCAAACCATTTGAATTCCTTTCTCTACGCCTTCATGAGATTATACAATCCTCTTTCTGGACTTCCAACTCAGTATTAACACAGTTAATACATCAATCGACTTTTACTAATCTTCTGAATCAAATTCAACATATTAAAATTAACTCCGCAACACTTTGTAAATTCAATCAATTCCAGCAAACAGCGTTTTCACAATCCATCCTTTTTCATATCGATTTCAGGCTTGGTTTGAAATCGAATGTCAACAATTAAATATTTACCTTCAGAATGCGCCTCCTCCAGATATTTATTTTCAAACATTGTTAACGTTTCTGCGCTAAGGTTTTAACTTACCAATTGAATTCTTGCATTAATCTCCAGACTACGTTTTCAGATTTGGGAATTCACCGGCAATCAAACTTCTCGATTCCACAGCACGCTGAAATTGAATAAATCGACTGGCTTTTAAAACCTTTGACTCCTTATCCACGTTACTCTGCAATTGGATGTCTTCAAACTATCCGGCAATCTCTGCGTTTTCCTCTGAAGCTAAAGTTCCACATCAATTACAACATGCATTGTTACGAATCATTACAATTCGTGTGCGCCCAGCTTAGAACAGATTATGATTGCAACTATCGAACTCAGGTTTTTTTTATATTTCTGCCCAATTAAACTACGCATCTCATGCTCAATTCGATTCACACCCATTCACTGTTGAATATATGCTATCATCAAATTCTGCGCTCTTCAATGTGCTTTTTATATATGATATAATAAAACTGAGTTTGCGTTCTCAATGTGCTTTGTATATATGATATAATAAAACTGAGTTTGCGTTCTCAATGTGCTTTGTATAGGATCCAGATACAACTTCTGCGTTAGATTTAAACAACACACTCTGCGTTGCATTTAAACAGTGCCATTTCACACATGCTATTCACACAGCATTCAGAGAATTCACTTTTATGTAGAGATTGTAAGTTTATTGCGTGCTGGGCATTTTCATTTAATAATAAAACAATTACTTCAATTCTGTCCTTTCAGCAAACAGAGTGTAATCTTTGATTCATTCGTTTCTTACCACTGAACTTGAAGTTTGTGAAAACAACGCTCCATTATTCAAATCATCATGTGCTTTCATACCTTTGAATATACAGCGTTTCAACACAAAGGTTATCGATTTCCACAATCGATGTCAACAAGTCTCTTACTGCAAATTTATCATTCCACTTCTTGATTATGAATTTCAATCATTCATAAAAACTCTGCTAAGGCGCATGTTTTAATTCTTAATCACAAATTTAACATTCTCAAACCACAACCAGCATTCGAAAGTTCACTTAGGTAGAATTTAACCATACATAAGCCAGTCCATTAAAGCGCATAACTCAAAATCACACTTTCATAAAAATTAACATACTTACAAACTGATATTCTTGACCAAATATTCAACGTTCTTGGTCCTTACAAATTGCCAGAGGCTTATAGCCTTAGCTGTTCAAAACCAGCTCTCTACCACACTCTCACCCTCTCCAACTATCTCCATGTCTTTTTCTCTCAATACCCCTTCCTATTTATACAATTTTAAAAGTAATCTAATTTAATGCTTTATCCCTTCAATTCCTCAACAAACTCCTAAATCTCTCAACATCCCTAAAAGATAGATTCTCATCCCTAAAACTTAGAAACTAATTCCAACTTAGGCTCCCTCATTAATTAAATAATCTAGAAACTAATTTCTCTCATATATACAATTTCTCACAAATAATTAATTAATCACTCAAAATAATATTAATATTTACATGAAGATTTAATATTTCTTCAAAACATGAAACCCCCTAGCTTAGGTAAAATACAATGTGTTTTTCGGAGATGATGCTCCTGCATCAGACTCCCCATGTAAGAAAATTCATGACCACCTGGTCATGAGTCTGGATATTTCCTCCTGGATCCCAAACTTTGTGTTGTAATGCTCCACTTGCTCTGCCTTCCAAGTCTGCTATAGTCTTTCTCTTGTTGTCTCTCTTTTTCTTTCTTGCTGCTGTTTTTAATCCTCCTTCACTCTGGCTTTCTTCAAGATCAATGATCTTCAATGACTCAGTATATCCTTTGAATTCAAAATTTTTTTTGCCATCCTCCTTATTCTGCATATGACTATGAGTAGTCATTTCTTCAACAGTCTTCAATAACTGTTTATCTTTCCTCAAGTTAATGTGACCTGCAAACACACAACAACCTTTAGTTTTCAAAATACAATACCTTCCATTTTCTTTTGATGCTTCAGGCACCAATCCTCCATCATAATTATTTTGGATTTCAGCGGATCCTTCTTGTACTGCTGGACCAATTTCTGGTTCTTCATTCTGCTGCCAGCTTCTATACTTCTGCAATTTAACACCTTCATCAAATTCCCTCTCATGTAGCTGATCATTTCTTCCAAATTTCTGGTTACTTTCATCTTGCTGAGTTAATATTTCTGTCTCTTTTATGCCTTTGAAGACATAACCTCCTTGCTGCTTCTGATCTTTCATCTCACCTTCATATAATCGTTGCTCAATTTCTCTGATTTCAGCACCATATTTATTAATGCTGTCTTCCACGCCTTTTCCTCCATCAGGTTCTGTAAGCTTTGTTTCTCCTTTGGGTTCCTCGAGTAATCTTTCCAAGAATTCTATCTCCTTGTGAAATCTCTCCAGCAGATCATCACAATTTTCCTTCTCAGCCTCATTCTTTTCTTGGCAATCCTCCTGAGTTGACCTGTTTTCCACATTATCATATTGCAAGCATCTTTCATCAATTTCATTAAACAAATTCATTGGTTTACCTTCTTGTAGTCCCACTATGGAATTGTCTTCAGACTGCTGGTCTATATCAGCCTTATCTGACTGTTTCTCACCAAACAGGATTTCATCTATGAACTCCTTCTGTTGCAAATGATCAACACCTTCTTCCTCTAAAAAGGATTCTTCATCATACTTTACCTCAAGATCTTCATTCCTGGTTGTGACAATTTCAATCGACTGTCCATCATCCTCTGCATATCCTGCAAACATACACAAACTGTAAGAATCAAAATCACAAGGCTTCATTGCCTCATCTGCTTCCTTGGTCAACATATCTTCGAATTGTTCTGAACTCTGCCAATAGTCCATGAGATCTTCAGCTGACCTCTCATTATCCTCTTCCCCTAACATCTCACCCTGTTCTGGTCTGCAGATGGAAACTTCCAGTTCTACCTCTGCTTTTCTGCATTTCTCTGTTTCCTTTTGAGCATTCAATATCTGCTCAATCTTTCTCAATTCTTCTACTAGCTCTGACTTCATTTGCTGATTTCTCCTTTCTCGTAGCCTTGGCCACTTTACTCTTTTCTTCATGGTCCAAACACTTTTCTGCAGCATCTTCATCAATATTCCAATCTGAAAATCTATCTCAGCTTTTTCTCGGTCAAATTCTTCTTGACTCATCCTCATGCCATTTACTTTGGCATCTTCCTTTCTGCTGTGGCTTCCTTGTGAACTTCTGCTATGACTATCTGTAGTCATTTCCTGCTCCTCTCTTTCCATGAGCTCCTCGCACCTCTGCAACAAGCCTCTGCAACAGTAAGTCCTTCTTACTGCAGTCTTACCTCACTAAGCTCTCCTCACTCAGTCTTTTGGTAAGCACGATCCTCTATCTGGAATCTTCTCCTGAGCAACACCTTTGCTCTCTCTAGGCTTCTGCAATCTCTCACTCTTTCTTTCGAGAACACTTCAATTGTCCTCTGTCCAATCTCTTGTTGGATTCTTCAGGTTCACTGCCACTTCTGCTTTTAAGAACGCATCTGGTTCTTCTCTCACGGCTTCCCTTGATTTATATTGCTGCAATCTTCACTCTTTCTGATGCTGTCACCTCTGCTTTGAATGGATTTCCTCACAGCTGCAATCTCGTACTAAACTTCATTCAGAAAACAAACATATTTAATTTCAACAGAGCCAGGCTTTGATACCAAAAATGACGCAGGGCATAGCCTGCATTTCCAGGATCTTCAATTATAACACATATCAAAATTTGATGCTTAGCAATCTACCCAAATCAAAATTCCAATCCCTGGCATTTTCAAAAACTTTCCATCTCAACCATTCCATAGATATCAAATTATTAAACAATGAATACATAAACACATTATTCCACAACCCATATTTCATATCTCTTTTAAATGGTGGGAAACCATATCAACAATCACTTTTTCATGGGGACTTAAAATCACTTGAAGAACAATTTCCACAAATTCATTATTTCAGTCAAGTTTGGCAATCATTTAACAAACATCTCTCCGTATCCATTCACCTTTCAAACCGTATATTCATATTGTCAAGACTTACTTAAAGATCAACTGCCAAATGCACTCATATTGTTTACATACAATCAATAAATTGCAAATATTTCACCTTCACCTTGCCTTTATGTTTTCAATGGTTGAATCAAGTTCACCAATTAACATGTGGCGTCATTTACTTTTCCAGATTTCAACCATTTTGAATTCCTTTCACGCCTTTCATGAGATTATATAATCCTTCTCTTTTCTGAGATCTCAACCTAAAGATACACACATACATCAATCGACTTTCACTAATCTTCTGAATCAACTTCAACATATTAAAATTAACTCCGCAATACTTTGTAAATTCAATCAATTCCAGCAAACAACGTTTTCACAATTCATCCTTTTTCATATCGATTTCAGGCTTGGTTTGAAATCGAATGTCAACAATTCACTGCTTACCTTCAGAATGCGCCTCCTCCAGATATTTATTTTCAAACACTGTTAACGTTTCTGTGCTAAGGTTTTTAACTTACCAATCGAATTCTTGCATTAATCTCCAGACTACGCTTTCAGATTTGGGAATTCACCGGCAATCAAACTTCTCGATTCCACAGCACGCTGAAATTGAATAAATCGACTGGCTTTTAAAACCTTTGACTCCTTATCCACGTTTCTCTGCAATTGGATGTCTTCAAACTATCTGGCAATCTCTGCGTTTTCTTCAGAAGCTAAAGTTCCATATCAATTACAACATGCATTGTTACGAATCATTACAATTCGTGTGCGCCCAGCTTAGAACAGATTATGATTGCAACTATCGAACTCAGGTTTTTTTTATATATCCGTCCAATTAAACTACGCATATCATGCTCAATTCGATTCATACCCATTCACTGTTGAATATATGTTATCATCAAATTCTACGCTCTTCAATGTGCTTTTTATATATGATATAATAAAACTGAGTTTTGCGTTCTTCAATGTGCTTTGTATAGGATCTAGATACAACTTCTGCGTTGGATTTAAACAACAAAATCTGCATTGCATTTAAACAGTGCCCTTTCACACATGCTATCCACACAGTATTCAGAGAATTCACTTTTACGCAGAGATTGTAAGTTCATTGCGTGCTGGACATTTTCATTTAATAATAAAAAAATTACTTCAATTATGTCCTTTCAGCAAACAGAGTGTAATCTTTGATTCATTCATTTCTTACCACTGAACTTGAAGTTTGTGAAAACAACGCTCCATCATTCAAATCATCATATGCTTTCATACCTTTGAATATACAGCGTTTCAACACAAAGTTACTTACCACAATTTACGTCATGTCTTCACTTAAATTTATCAGTCTCACTATGATTATAATTTCAATCATTCATAAAACTTCGCTAATATGTTTTAATTCTTAATCACACCTAATATTCCTAAACCACAACCAAAAGATTCGAAAGTTCACTTAGCAGAGAACGAATACAACAGAAGTCATCATATTTAAAGTGATACTTCAAAAATCACACTTTCACAAAATTAACATATTTACAAACTGAGAGCCTGACTGAAGACCAACGCTTTGTCCTTACAATTGCCGAGGCTTATAGCCTTTGCCAACTAAAACCGCCTACCACACTCTCACCTTCCAACTGTCTTCATGTCTTTTTTCTCTCAATACCCCTTCCCTCCCTATAATAATTTTAAAAGTAATCTAATTTAATGCTTGCGTATCTTTCAATTCAGTGCAACCCCAATCAACATCCCTAAAAGATAGATTCTCATCCCTAAAACTTAGAACCTAATTCCAACTTAGGCTCCCTCATTAATTCTAAATAATCTAGAAACTAATTTCTCTCACATATACAATTTCTCACAAATAATTAATTAATCACTCAAAATAATATTAATATTTACATGAAATTTTAATATTTCTTCAAAACATGAAACCCCCTAGCTTAGGTAAAATACATGTAGCCAAGATGATGTTCTACATCAAATTTATTCGCGCAAAATACAGATCAGAAAAGGCAAGAGATTAATGCAAAGGATCCTTCATACTTAATGTAGCCATTATGCACATCTGTGGTAACTGCTCATGATGTAAAAAGCACTAATGCAAGAACATGGAAATATCCTAATAAGACACAAGTTGACATGACACATACTTCGCAGGTTGTAGATGGTTGATACAATGTAACATGAGAGGTAGTGCGCTGGTTTGCACATATATATATATATATATATATATATATATATATATATACAAAGTCACACAAACAATGTAATATTCTGTTCTAAGTGAGAGAC